>OY882868.1:2178993-2431493 GCA_963693515.1 Pipistrellus nathusii | reverse complement strand
ATCTCAGCGGCTCAAGTTGTTATTCAGGACCCCAGGTCCTCCGTCTGCTCCAGAGGTCCTCTTCCTAAAGCCCCCAAAGCCCCGGCCACACCCAGGGGCTCCGGCCAGCATCGCAGTGTGTGTGTGTGTGGGGGGGGGGGGGTGAGGCCGGGATCCAGTGCCCCTAGCAGCCCTGGGGGACCGCTGTGCCGCTGGCAGAGGGCACTGCCCTGCTCGGGAGCCTGCAGGGGGCTGTGTCAGCGTCGGCCCCGTGAGCGGAGAGGGACCCCAGAGGCTGTGGAGGTAGAGAGGCCACTGGTCTTCTCTGTCACTGACACAGGCAAAGGCTCACGCAAAGGCTAAAGGTCATCGCCAAAAACTACGGAGGCCATGCTCCGCGTTTTTGTCTCCGAAAGTTTCAAAGTAGGCAGGACCCAGCGTGTCTGTCCCCGTGAGGACCTGGGAGAAGTTCATTCTCTCCAGTTCGGTTGCAGGTGCCATGGCTCCTCTCCCGAGTCTCCTCGGCAAGAACGGTGACGGGAAGAACAGACAGCCAGCACGGCACTGTTGTCAGCTCAGTTGTTGGGAAGGAGCGGCTGTCAGTGTGTAAAACCTGGGGCATTGGTCTGGCCGCGGCCCCGCGCTCTGTGTTAATCCTGCACATGTGTCCCAGGAGGAGAAATGTCCCGATCTCCTTGGTCCCTGAGCTCAGTCACCTAAGCGATGTTCTTAGGACCGGCTTCCTTTGGAAGCCATGGGTGACCCTTCCGTCCTCTAAAGGACGCCCTGGTGACCACAGGGAAGCCCAGGGTGGCCCGGCCCACGGCTCTCACCGCGAGGGAGGCCCAGAGCACGCGGCAGCACAGCGTTAGACAGAGGAGGGGGCGGGGGGGGGCGGTAGGGGGGCCCCCTAGCTTTGCTCAAACAGCTGCTCTGCACCTGGCCCACTGAGTTGCCTCCACCTGCTCCAGGCCGGGTGCATAGGATTGGCAACCCATCGCTGTTTCTTTCACATTGATGTTGCTCCTCTCTCTTCCTCTTTCTAAATATCCTTGCGTGAAGATTAAAAAAGAAAATAGAGGTTGCGATGGCTCCTCCGGTGTCTTATGAAAGTGACACATTATATGGAAAGGGGCTGTCCAGCACCAGTGCTTAACAAATGGTTGATATTATTGTGAGCTCGTTGGCACTGGGGGAGCAGTTCGTGTGTCTGACCCCGGGGCCTGCCACCTGGGTCCTCGTGTGGCATCAGAACAGGCCTGGCACTGTCGGCGTGGAGCGTGAAGAGGTGGGGGTCCCCACGGCCCACGGTCCACCCCCTGGAGAAGGTGCCTGGGACGTTAATGGGGAGAGACACAGCCAGGCACTCACTGCCCCGGGAGCTTGGCCTCACTGGGGCGTGTGGGAGGGTCCTGGAGTCCCGTCCCTGTCTCACTCAACATCCGGGCTTGCTGGCCCAGCCTCTCCCGGAAGGAGCATGCCGGGCTCGCTCAGAGTGCTCCAAGGACTGCGTCTTTATGACGTGGGCTTCAATCGCGTGACGGTCAGTAACCGTCACCATCGCCTCCCTTTGCGGAGGTGAATGATCCCACAAACCCTCAGGAGCCAACTGATCAACACCCTCAGACTCCGATTTCCACGGACGACCGAAACCACGTGGCTGCTGCCACCTGTGTGGCAGGTCCTGGTCAAGGTCAAGTGAGGGAGATGCTTCTTTCTGGGGCGGGTTCACTGTGGAGGGGAGCTCAGCCGCTGACTGGAAGCAGCTGAAGCCAGGATTCTATAATAGTTCCCCTCCTGGCTCAGTGACCTGGGGTGTGTGTGTGTGTGTGTGTGTGTGTGTGTGTGTGTGTTTATACTAGATCTATCTATTCACTCTCTGGAATTCTAGAGAGGTAGATACATAAAGAGCTAGAACTATAAACATAACCATTACTAAACCACAGACTAATGATGAACTCCCTTATGCACTGACCTCCATTGTGTCTGGCAGGCATTTGATATGCTCGGATCACCTCCTTGTTCTAATATTTGTATTTAATCAGCACGCTTCCCCGTGACCGGCTTCGGCAGCACGCGGCCTGCGTTCACCATCACGGTGGAATTCCCCTCGGGTTCACTCTTCCCCTGCCAAGGAGGCCCTGAGCGTGGTTCTGTCCTTCCCTCTCATCCAGCTTCCGCTGGAGACCCTCATAGACTCACATGCACGTGTCAAAAATAATATGGAGCCATCCCGGACACTTTAGCCTGCTTCCCCCAGTGGTGCCACCTTACCAATCTGCAGGGCAGTGTCACACTGAATCCTGACACGGAGGACATGGGACAGTGTCACACTGAATCCTGACACGGAGGACATGGGACAGTGTCATACCGGATCCTGAGACTGAGGACATGGAACAGTGTCACACCCAGGAAATTGTGCTGTGAATATTTTTGTGCATTTTTTTCTTTTGTTGCTGGCAAAATGAATGATGAGCACAATTTTAAAACGTAAAAGGCCATCAGGAGTCCTAATGTTGCTGAGGGTGGGAAAGAAACAAGGCTCGCAGGCAACCGCAGAGGCGGACAAACTGCTGATTGGAAAGGAGAGGCAGTCGGCCAGGACAGCGTGTCAGAGGCAGTGACGTGGGACCGAGCGGAGATGCTGCGTCTGACCTCCTGAAAGACGCCGGGCCCAGTGCTGACAGGGGTTCCTGTAAGGCCGGTAGGTGTTGGATGCATTTAAGAAAAGAAGTGTTTGTTGATGGATTAGACAGGGCATTAGGCATGTGCAGTATAGAGGAAGGTTAAAGCAGGGAACCATTTGGCATCTGGAACGGATTAATTCAATTTACATTCTTTCTAATGTAATGGAATTTATTTCTAATTTATTTCTAATGGGGAAAAAATTATTCTGTTTTCAAATAATGGCTTCTCGAACAGCCATCCAGAACAAATTAAGTTTGAGAACCGAGGTTCTCTGTATATTGTTTTCAAAATCATGCAAATGGCTAAGATGCTGTGTGAACTCTGACAGTGAAAGGGGCACCTTGTCGCCCTGGATGCTCCCTCCCAGGTGCGGCCCCTGGCAGGGGCGCGGGGGTGGGCCGGGTGCAGTGAGGACAGAGTCGCCTGGGCAAAGCCTGGCTGTCAAGCAGCAGAGCCCGGGAGCCTCCCTGTGCCCGTCCGGTCCCAGCTGACTCACCCAGCTGGAGCGCGCGTGCTGTGTATGGTGACTCCGGGCCACTCCGCTCTGCCCGACATAATAAATATTAAGCGAGTGCTCTGGGCTTGCAGAATTGGCAGAATTGATCGGCCGATTTTAAAAGCCTGGGTCTCCAGCAGCGGAAATTGGAGAGCTCTGCAGAAAGGTTAAGTGGAGGGCTTCACTGGCGGTCATGTGTGAGGAACCCATTTCCCAGCTATCGCCGTTGGAGGGTCATCCCGCTCCAGAGGGCGCTGTTAGGAAACATGTTTTCATTTTTGGTAATTTTTTTAAAAAACCAGGGACCTGGATTGAAATGAACACATGCAGCCTCATTCGGGGTAACTTTCTCAGCAGAACGGAGTTCTCCTCCCACACTCTGCCGCCCAGCTCAGCAGTGAGAACACTTAACTGTGCAGATTGCCAAGCTTCTTCCCTCACCTACATAATGGATCCAGATCTAGAAAGATATCAAACCTCTCTCTCCCCCTATCTCAGGTTTGACCACTTAAGGACATGCAAATCTCGCCAGCTCTTATGAAGCGGGTTTGGACCCTGTGAGCATCCTCCAGCAGCCGCTCTCAGAGCAGCGAGCGGAGCCTTGGAGGCCACTGCTGGCGAGCGCCACGCCCTCTGGGGAGAGCTGTGTGCAGGGCCTTTCCCTGACTCTATAGGCTGGTTGGTGAGCTGGAGACCTCGCTGCAGGCAGAGAGAGGAAGGCCCCATCAGCCTGGTCCCCAGAGAGAACCATATATTTCAGAGTGCCCTTCGTTCAAGCAAAACTTGTCCCAACAGTGAGCGCTGGTATCCTGCCACCAGAACTAACCTTGTGACATGGGTGCTGTGTCCCGAAGTGCCCGTGACGGGACGTGCAGGCTTGCTGGGGTTCCGTGGCCTCTGCTTCTGATTCCATGTGAGTGCTGGTGCCCGGGGTGGCATTTAAACCCCCTCTGACCCCCGGCGAGGCTAGCAGGTTGCGGATGAAACCAGAAAAGCCTTCTTCAGCTGCGATCAACAACACCTGGCATTCGCTGGGCCCAACCTCCCATCCTCCCCAGACAGCCTCCTGAGCCCGCACCCCCATGTCCAGCCGCCCCCGGGAGGGGAGGGTGCTCCCGGCTCCTGGGCTCAGGTGGGGCCGCCTGGCAAGCTGCTTGCTTCAGGTTGCGTCGCACTTCCGGCCGCACTGACCGCTGCACGTGGCTCCAGAGAGGAAACATTACAACCGCGTTTCTCATTTCCTTCTTGTCCAAGGCGGGCCCGGGCAGGGGCACTGGCCTTAGGCACCGACGGAAAGCAGTAACAGGCTGCACTTCACCCCCGGCACAGCCATCTCTCACCCAGACTTTAGGCACTCACCAGCTAGAAGTGCTCTCCTCTCTCCCCCTCACTTTTCTCTCTCTCTCTCACTCTCTCTTTCCCTCTCCCTCTTTTTTTTCTCTCTCCCTCTCTCTCTTTTCTCTCTCCGTCTGTCTTTCGTGAGAAAACTTCAATTCCTTCTCTCCATTTCTCTTTTTATCTATCACCTTCTAGCAAGAAACAGTCCTCCCAGGTTTGAGCCGAATGACGCTGAGAGGAGTTGAAGAGATTAAAAGTTCTTTTTTCCTTGTCACCTCGAGTCTCCCTGGTTGGCAGGAGACAAACTTGAGAAGGCAGGGCTTAGGAGCGCAGGGTCCTCAGAGGCCTGGTCTCCTCCAAGCCTTCCCGGGTGCACGCCGACAACCTTATCCCTGTGGAGACGCCCAGGGCCTCCTGTGCAGACTCTGCGCGGGGCCTGCGGTGGGAGCCACTCCTGGTCCCTGTTAGGGGGCTGAGCCGCGGGCCAGGCTGTCCCTGCAGGGCAGGTGCCCAGGAAGCTGGCTCCTCCAGGGCCAGCACCCACGTTAGCAGTCAGAGACTGGCTGTCTCCACCACGTGCCAGGAGGTGGCAGGGCCAGGTGGGCTGCCCGGAGGAGGAGACCCACCAGACTCTCCCAGGAAGGCCCTCAGGACCCTCTGGGCCCCGCTGACCCACCCGCTGGGAAGTGAGGCAGGGCCTCTGGAAGTGGGGGAGAACCTGTGGGTTCTTGGCGCAGGGCTCTGCTGAGCTGGCCCCAGAATCTGGGAGGAAGGTGCTCCCGCTCTCCTCAGCACCCTGATGGGGCGTCGGCCTGGCTTTGTCCTCCTGTCCCCCTCCCGGCGCAGGAGCCTCACCCCAGGCCTGGCCTCTCTGGCGACCACACTCCCCAGTCCCTTGCACAGCTGCAGCCGGGGCTGCTCGGAGACAGGGGCCTGGGACCCCTGCCTGCTCTCCCCAGGTCCGCATGAGGGTGAGCCGCCTGGTCTTCAGGCCTTTCTCGCTGTGGCACCCACCCCCATTTCTGCATTTGCCTGGGATTTAGGGGAAGGAATATTTATTGGGCCCTCCTGTGAGCCTGTCCCGCGTCATGCCATCCTCACCTGTCTCTCCCTCCTTCCGTCACCATCCATTTGACCCCCTTTAACCTCTTCAACCTCCCTCGTCCCTCCCTGCTAACCACCGTGCTGCGGTGTCCGTGAGCTCCTACACATAGCTGTTTTCTTTGTTTGCTGTTGCTTTATGAGTAAAATCATATGGGTCTTGTCCTTTTCCATCTGACTTACTTCACATAGCCTGCTACTCTCAGGATGCATTCATGTCGTGGCAAATGGCAGTATTCCGCCTTTTCTCGGGGCAGAGAAGTATTATATACCAGAGTATGGATGTCCCGCTTCTGTCCGCACTCCTCCATCGCAGGACACTTTGGTTGTTCCCATGTCTTGGCCACTGTGATCAATGCTGCAGTGAGCATAGGGGTGCAGAGATCTTCATGAATAAATGCTTTCAGATTTTTCAGGTAAATACCCGGCAGGGAGGTCATGTGGTAGCTCTAAATTTTTGAGGACCCTCTATACTGTTTTCCACGGCGGCTGTCCCGGTTTACATTCCCACCGGCGGGTACAAGGGTTCCTTTTTCTCAACAACCTCCAACACTTGTTACTGCTTGTCTCGTTGATAACAGCCGTTCAAACAGGCGTGAAGATGATATTTCATTGTGGTTCTAATTTGCATTTTTTATAACTAATGACGTTCAGCATCTTTCCGTGTTTCTTGGCCATCTGTTAATCTTCTTGGGACAAGTGTGTATTCCGGTCCTCTGCCCATGTTTTAATTGGGTTGTTTGTTTTTTGTTGTTGAGTTGTATGAGTTCTTCATGTATCTTTGATATTAGCCTCTTAAGGGAGTTATCATTTGCAAATATCCCTTTTGGTTTTGTTGGTGGCAGGGGAGTTTTGCGAATTGGACCCCGCGGGTGGCTATATCGTTCTTAAAACAGGGTGCATCCGTAGCCAGCTGCCACTTACCTCGGCTGGTGTAAGCAAGGGAGGTTTCCCAAGGCAGCGTGTGGTCATCAGTGCCACCAGCTTCAGGGGCCTGAGCCCTGCCTCAGCCCTTCCTTACCAAAAGTGTCACTGGAGTCCTGTACCGTTTCTGTTTTCTTCTGCCCAGCTCAGGGAAGCACTGATGTGACCCAGAGGGAGAGGAAAGGGGAGGGCACAGAGCGCCCACACAGCATGGGCTGGACATTCTATCTCAGTGTGCGTGTGGGTGCAGAGGGGCCTGGAAGAGCCAGGAGCCAGGGGTGGGGTGAGTAAGGAAGGAGTGAGATATGAATTGTTACATGCTCTCAAGGGAGCTTGCTGGGTATTCATGTTTACTGAGCATCCTAATCCTATCTAATAAAGAGGGACTATGCTAACTGACCATCACACCCTCACAAATATGAAAGTGCCCTCAGCCAATAAAAAGGGAATATGCTAATTGACTGCCATGCCCTCAAAGATGGCAGCTCCTGCAGCCACAAGATGGTGGTGTCCAGTCCCCTCAGCCCCGCTGGAGCTGTAGGTGTATGGCAAGGCTGGGCCCACCCCCAGGTGGGTCCAGTCTCTCTGCAAGCCTGCCTTCAGAGTCCCCCAATCCCCTCAGCCCCCCAGCCACCCAGGGCCACCTAAGGATCAGGTAACTAGAGCTGACCAAGGCTTGTGTTGCTGGCAGTGGCAGCAGCAGAGGTGTGATGGGGGCGTCACCTTCCACTGATCAACGGGTCACCTCCCGCCCCTGAGGGCTCCTGGACTGTGACAACGGCAGGCCAGTCTGAGGGACCCCCTTCCCCCCCCAATCCAGTGCATGAATTTTCATGCACCAGGCCTCTAGTACAAAATAAAAAGCAAAATAAATCAAGGAATGGAGAAGCACTTCACACTTAAAATCCACCCAACATTGGTTTTCCCATTTTATCAACAGAAAACAATGATCTTGGTCTTCTCTTGGGGAGATGGATCTTGCATTTATACTGCCCGAAGGTTGCTGGTCAGGTGGGGTCCTGGGAGGCCAGCCACCAGCCTGTCGGAAGGAGCAGAAGGGATGCAGAAAGAGCCATGGTTGCGTTGTCACCATTACCTCCAAGCTCCTGGTTTCCTAGTTCACACGTTGGGTGCCCTCCCCACCCACCCACCAAGTCAAGCAGCCTTCCCACAGTGACCGACGCCCTAAATTGCCAGACTTCCAGATTGCATCCAAAGGGGCTGAGAGGACAACTTGGTAATTGAAATTCCAAAGTGGCATTAAAGCCAATGGCCCCGCTAAGTCCCCATCTTCCTCAGAATGGAGGGCCCTGTGTGCTCTCACCTTTAGGTGGCCTGCTGCGCGGGAATGTGAATTATTCATGGGCTCTCTTGGGTTGCAGGAAGCCTTAATAGAGCTTTAGTTTCCTAATGTATTTGATAGACTCTCTGTGTACGATCACATTATATGGGTATTGCTGGCAGCAAATTTTAAATTATATAGTCGGCAATTTTGCACTAAGAGGTGGTGGGAGATGATTCATCATGTTCCTTGTCTTCCTGCTTACACGCAGACACATAATTCATGCTCGGAAACCACCCTCCGCTCTTCCGGAAGCTTCGCCAGGGAACCTGCTTCCTGCCAATCGGGCGGCATGAATCAGTTCCCGCTACACAGCAGGGCGCAGTGCAGACACGTGTACTGTAAATACACAGAGCTGTCTCCAGTTCCCGCAGGTGAGCCCAAATTAAAGGATCGTCCCCAAAAAGCAAGTGTTAGGATTTAATGAACGAATGCTTTGACTTCAGGGCGTCTGAGATTTGCATCTCTGTGGACATATTGAAGAGGCACACACATGGGGACAGCGCAGCTCCCTCACCAGGGCCTGGAGGCAGCAGCTCTGGGCCCCGGGGAAGAAGGCTGGACACCCTTCCTGCGGGGCTGCTCTCAGGTGGTTGTGTTCTGTGGCAGCATCAACAGGGAATTGGGGTTCAGGAGGACGAGGAAGGGGGTGGAGCCAGACTGGGGGCCATGGTGACAGCTGGCCTCAGGGCACCCCCACAGTGCCTTTGCTGCCTGTGGCTGAGTAAGCCACCTGGTGAGAAGTCCATGCCGTGTCTACATGCACAGTCACATGTGGCTGTTGCCCAGAACACTTCATAGATTAGCGACTTTGCTTGGGCTTTTATAACGCTTGAGTTTACCAAAGGTCGGGCCAGGAAATGGACCAAAAAGTCTGCAGGAGCCACTCATGACCTCCAAGGAGGTGACTCGCTTCCATCAGCAAGCGAGTGCCCCTCGGGAAGGAGGGGAGATGGGGCGGGGCGGGAGCGGGGTGTGGGCTGGCCCGTGGAGGTGAGCTGGCGCCAGGTGGACACTGCCGTGTCACAGACGGTGTTCAGAGACAAAGCTGTCTGGTCCGGGTGCTCCTGGCCCTGGTCTATGACATGGTGGCTCTTCGCCCGCCTCCTGTGCTGCATCTGGGCCTTGCCCATCCCCCTGCTGCGGGTGCCTCTCCCGAGCCTCCCTGCCCTTCCCTGCCCTCTGCCAGGACCTTCTAGACCAGTGGTCAGCAATCCGCGGCTCCTGAGCCATATGCAGCTCTTTGACCCTTTCAATGTTCTAACGCCTCCTTCAAAATAGCCTGGCCCAGGCCAAACACCGACTTCTGCGCGTGGGCCACAAAGTTTCTGCAGAGTTTGTCTCTGTCCTCGGGGACCCAGCCCTCCCGCATCTGCCCCCAGCCTTCTGCGGGTCAGGCATCACTTTCACCCCAAACTCTCCTCCTCGCTCTTCTTTCCTCTCTTCTCCCCCCTCCTGGCTGAAGCAGTCCACCGTGCAGTAGGGATGGTGTGGGGCCCCGCTCCTGCCCTCAGGTCCTGGGGTCCCGCTCCTTCCCTCAGGTCCTGGGGTCCCGCTCCTGCCCCTCAGGTCCTGGGGTCCCGCTCCTGCCCCTCAGGTCATGGGGTCCCGCTCCTGCCCCTCAGGTCCTGGGGTCCCGCTCCTGCCCCTCAGGTCCTGGGAGTCCCGCTCCTGCCCCTCAGATCCTGGGGTCCCGCTCCTGCCCCTCAGGTCCTGGGGTCCAGCTCCTGCCCCTCAGGTCCTGGGGTCCAGCTCCTGCCCCTCAGGTCCTGGGGTCCAGCTCCTGCCCCTCAGGTCCTGGGGTCCAGCTCCTGCCCCTCAGGTCCTGGGGTCCAGCTCCTGCCCCTCAGGTCCTCAGAGTGGGCCAGAGGCGATGGTCCCTCCACAGCCATCGAGAGGACACTGGTAGGAAAGAAACGCTGCTCTCAGTGGGGAAGGGCCTGTGCTGCTCAGAGAGGTCAGGGTGAGCACAGAGATGGGCGGGGAGGGGAGGGAGGGAGGGATGAGGCGGGGGTCGGGGTGGTAGGGAGGGCTGCCTGAGTGCCTTGCCAGCTGGAGTCACAGTGAGTGCTTCACCCACACACAGATCCTATTTGTGAGAATCAGGCATTTCGCTGGCCTTTCCCCTCCTCTCCCCTGCAGTGATCCCAGCCCTTCTTCCTCCTCTCCCCTGCAGTGGGCCCAGCCCTCCCTCTGCTCTCCCCTGCAGTGATCCCAGCCCTCCCCCTCCTCTCCCCTGCAGTGGGCCCAGCCCTCCCCCTCCTCTCCCCTGCAGTGGGCCCAGCCCTCCCTCTGCTCTCCCCTGCAGTGGGCCCAGCCCTCCCCCTCCTCTCCCCTGCAGTGGGTCCAGCCCTCCCCCTCCTCTCCCCTGCAGTGGGCCCAGACCTCCCCCTCCTCTCCCCTGCAGTGGGCCCAGCCCTCCCTCTGCTCTCCCCTGCAGTGGGCCCAGCCCTCCCCCTCCTCTCCCCTGCAGTGGGCCCAGTCATCCTCCTCCTCTCCCCTGCAGTGGGCCCAGCCCTCCCTCTGCTCTCCCCTGCAGTGGGCCCAGCCCTCCCCCTCCTCTCCCCTGCAGTGGGCCCAGCCCTCCCTCTCCTCTCCCCTGCAGTGGACCCAGCCCTCCCTCCTCTCCTTTGCAGTGGGCCCAGCCCTCCCACTTCTCTCCTCTCCTCTCCCCTGCAGTGGGCCCAGCCCTCCCCCTCCTCTCCCCTGCAGTGGGCCCAGTCATCCTCCTCCTCTCCCCTGCAGTGGGCCCAGCCCTCCCTCTCTTCTCCCCTGCAGTGGGCCCAGCCCTCCCCCTCCTCTCCCCTGCAGTGGGCCCAGCCCTCCCTCTCCTCTCCCCTGCAGTGGACCCAGCCCTCCCTCCTCTCCTTTGCAGTGGGCCCAGCCCTCCCACTTCTCTCCTCTCCTCTCCCCTGACAGTGAGCCCAGCCCTTCCCGCCTCTCCCTGACAGTGGGCTCAGATTCCCCACAGGGGAGGCCTGAGGGAGCCTCCGTCCCAGAGCGGTGTGCTTTGGTATTTTTATAGCACCATCTGTCAGCGAGGGAGACGCTCAGAGCTGAAATATTGATCGTGTCACTCGGGGAACAGTGTGATGTTTGGGATTATAAATAACGTTCCCATCTGCTTAGTGATCCTGCCCAGGCTGCGTTTGGCAGCGAATCGAATGTTGTTTCTTATCAAGTATGAAGATGTGTACTTTCCATGAGGGCTTGTCCTGAATTCAGAAACACCGTTGACAGGTATTAAAGCGTAAGATGTGCTCTAAAGCTGTCACAGCTGAAGGCGGCTGGAAATGTGCTCTCCTTTAAAACGAAGCGGATGCCTGGCCCGTGTGGCTCAGTGGGTCAGAGAATCGTCCCTTAGAACCAAAAGGTCCCAACCGGTCCATGTTTCTCACATCGATGTTTCTTTCCCTTCTCTCTCTCCCTCCCTCCCTCCCTTCCTATTTCCCTCCTCTCTCTCTAAAACCATTAAACATATCCTCAGGTGAAAATTTTTAAAAATTAAATAGATGATAATATGAATTGATAAGAGCAATAACCAACTAATGCCTTAACTTTGAGTCAGGACAGATGATCTGATTTAATCCTTAAAGCAGCTGAATAAGAAAATTGTAGCACTATTATTACCATGACTTATTATTATATAATATATTTTATTTGTACACATTAATATGTTACATATTAATCTATACTAATAACAGAGAAACATGCAAATTGAATGTCACTCTGCTATGCCCACCAGCCAATCAGGAGTGAGTATGCAAATTAACCTAACTAGATGGTGGTAGCCATGGAGCTGGATGAGCAGGATGCTTGGGATGCCCCTGGTAACGGAGGAAAAAAAGTTTCCAGCCTGTGCTGGCCTTTGTTCAAGGAGTGGCTAGGAGCCTGCATCACCAGGGCGCATGGCCAGCCTGAAAACAGCTCTCAGCCCCTTACCCAGGCTGCCCACTCCCCCATGAGGTGAGGGTCCTCTGGGGGGCTTGGTCAGCCTGAAAACAGCCCTCAACTCCTCACCCAGGCTGGCCATGTCCCCCCTCCCTCCTCGGTAGGCAGGTACTGTTATCCCTGCCACCAGAGCTATCACAGGACTTCCCCAAAGCTGGTGTCGTTCACGACAGGCAAGAACTCCAATATCCATCACCTCCAAAGTCCTGCTCCTCTGATCCAAGCCACACAGTGGTTTCCACGGTTGTTACTGAAAGCCACCAGGTTCCACTGGAGGTGAGGGGAGCGTCATTCCTCCAGAGGCAGTTTGCACAGGCGGCCCAGCCAGGTCTCGGCTCACTGGCCCTGAAAGGTTTCCTGTGGGTTCCTTCCCTCTGGGTGGAGGCCAATGGGACTGTTCCTCTCCTCTTCCCAAGGAGGCTGCCTGAGCTCGCCCGCTCCTGGGTTGAGCGGGAGGTGGCTCCCATGGACCACTGTGTTCCCAGAGGAGATCAAGACTCTGCATTTCCAAGAGAAACGACAAAGCTACCACAGCCCTCCAAAAACTGCCTTCCAGGGGACACATTAATTCCTCCCGTGTACGTGCATTTTTCTGTGATGCCTAAACATGCCAGTACTCCTGTTAGTCCTTGTTTATCATACATATTTAAAAGGAAAAAGACCAACTCTGATATTTTCATCTCCCTACTTAGGGAAGTATATGTTTTGTTATGTGATCTTAACCGTATTCTAAAGCCTTCCCCACACAGTCTCATTATCCCGATGCCACGGGTGGGAGCAGGCAGGAGAGGGAATCAGCCACTCTCTCCCTGGCCAGCCCTGCCGTACGGTGCACCCTGCTCTCATCTCGTCTCAGTGCAGTCTGCAGGCGCTGTCTTTTGACGATTGTTCCTTCAATGCGAAGAGCAGGATAGAAAGTGACCACCAGCTCCGGGCTTCATCCTGCGCGTCCCCCAAGGAGAGATGACAGTGAACTAACTAACAGAACGGGAACAACAGTCCCCTGTGGAATTAACGTGAAGCAGGAGCTGGCGGTCAGACCCCTAGTCACCAATGTTGTGGATTGATGTTTGCTCCGCAGTGCCCGCTGGGTCCCTGCTGTGTGGGCATAGGACCTGGCCTCACACTCTTACTCCGTTTTCACTGCTCTCTTTTGGGACTGTTGCCATGTCATCAAGTCCTGCTAGTTGGTATTGTTATCTGAGGACTGTATGGTGGAGTTTCTCCATCACTGGTGGGAGAGGGTTCTTGCGATATCTCGAGAAAAATAATTTTCTAAGGCCAGCATGGCAGCATGAGATGTGGTAGGAAGGCCTATTTGCATGAAATTATATTCCTGTTTCCGAGGTCCCATCCTTAACCCAGTCCTGGGAAAGATGCAGCTGGGGCTCCAGCAGAGCTAGAAGCAGAGCCAGAGCCCAGATCTCCAGTCCCCGGTGGAGTGAAGCCTGGTGCAGCATCAGGCCAGGCCCAGGGCATCAGTCCACGGGGTGGGTTCCTCATGGCCGTGAGGCACGTGGGCCAATGCAGAGAGCACGCCCTGCAGCAAGAGTCCCAGTGGTGCAGGCAAGCAGGAGAGGCGGGAGTTGAAATATCAAATCTTCATGCACTTGCAGTGGTCACGCCTCCATGCCTACCCTGGCCAATCCCTGCTCCCAGGCATGACTGATCAGCAAGCACCCTTTCTACGTTGCCTAGACCTCACTGTGCATGTGAGTAACCTGTAGCTTTCCTTTGCTCTTTTCCAGTTGTGAATTAATAGCCCGGTCATTGCAATGTCATCAGGCTGCTGCTTACTCAGTGCTTTCTCACTAGCACAACGGCCATGTATTGGAGGAGATGTGGTTTCACAACCCCGTGAGCCTCAGGGGCGGTCTGTCTTTGATTCGGCCATACTCTCGGGCTGTGCGATGGTTTTAACTGGCATTTCCTGAGAGGAATGGAGCCAGGCTCTGTCCTATATGCACTTCTATCTTTTGTGAAGTGCCTATTTAAATCTTGTCAATTTTCAATTATTTGTAGGCATTTTTATATATTGTGGGTGCAGATCCTTTGTTAGATGGAATTGAATACAATCTATGAGTAACAGAGGATGCCCACTTCCCAGTACCCCGTGGGGAGGGTCACTCTCAGGCGGGAATATCTGTCTGGCTGGTGAAGTTTGACCAGAAAAGCACGTGCTCTTAATTCAGTGACGAGTGGCAGGAGCCGTCGAAGGAACCAGAACAGTGGCTGCCTGCGGGGTGGCGGGGGCGGACCTCCCTCTGGAGGGAACATGGGGAGATGTGGGAGATGCTGACAGTGTCCTGGGTCCTAACAAGTGTTTCCATTGCTCACAATTTCAGTGACTTGTATGCTTAAGATCTTTGTACTTTACTGTGGACTTCATCTCAGTGGGAAAACATGGGCCCTGTCTTGATCTGAGCCTCCATTCGTTATGCCTCTTAATGACACTGGGTTCCTCACAGCCAGTGTCGCTGTGAACGGGCTGCCTGGGGGGTGCAGACTGGGGCTTGGCCCTCGGGCGTTAGACTCACGGTGAGGTAATGGGGGTCCTTACTTCCAGTTCTGGCACCGATGCTGGTGCTGGTTCTGAAAAGCGTGTGAGTAAATAGCTTACTGAGAAGCGAGGTTTCTCTCTGAACATGTGATCAGGAGGCCATTTTCTGGGTGTGCGCCCAAAACAAGCATGCCCTTCATTTCTGGAAACCAAACCACACGTAGGAAGGGGCTCTGGGAGATGGAGAATGAGAAGTTAGCCTCTGAGCTAGCCCGGCAGCTAGCCAGGCAGCGCTGAGCCGGGAGGGAGCGGTGCTTTCTCCGTTCCCTTCCATCCTCGTTAGCCTCCATTGGACGAGGTTTCGGCTATGAAATGGGCTTATTGGAGCCTACGGTTGGCATATGACTTAATGATGAAATTACGATTCAGTTTTCTTTGGGTTTTGTTTTTTTTTTCAACATGAATTTGTTTTTTATTTTTTGTTACATTTTGGTAATGTGCTGAGGTTTCTGGGACACGCAGAGGAAACCACAAAACAGACAGATGTTTGAAAACATTAAAATGCACACGTAACGTTTGCATCCTTGTGTTTTTTCCTGCTATCCTGATGGTTCTTTTTTAAAAAGTATATTTTATTGATTTTTATAGAGAGGAAGAGAGAGGGATAGAGAGTTAGAAACATCGATGAGAGAGAAACATTGATTAGCTGCCTCCTGCACACCCCCTAATGGGGATGTGCCCGCAACCAAGGTACATGCCCTTGACCTTGAATCGCACCTGGGACCCTTCAGTCCTCAGGCTGATGCTCCATCCACTGAGCCAAACCAGTTAGGGCCTGATGTTTTCAATCATTTCTGTCATTTTCAATCAACAGAGAGTGTATTAATCAGTAACTTGGGTAACTTGTCAATGCCTCTTCTTTATTTTTATTTTAATGGAATTGAATGAGGTGACTTTGGTTAATGACAGTATGTAGGTTTCAGGTGTACAGTTCTCCAATGTGTCACCTGTATATTGTATCGGTGTGTTCACCACCTCACGACAAGCCTCCCTCCGTCCCGTTTTATTCCCTTCACCCTCTTCTATCTGAGCCTCCCCTCCGCCCCCCAACCACCATACTGCTGTCTGTGTCTATGAGTTTTGTTTGCTTATTCTTCGATTTGTTACCCAGGCCCCTCCCCTCTGACAGCTGTCAGTCTGCTCTGCGTCCATGAGTCTGTCTCGATGCTGTTTGCTAGTTTATCGTGTCCATCAGGTGCCTTTCTAACGGTGACCCGGCACCAGAGAGCCGCTCAGGGGCTGCTCCTGCTCTTCCTCTCCGGGACGCGGAGAAACAGGCTCGAGAGCGCGATCATTTCCTGACAGACCCTCCCGCTTGTGTCGGTCATGTCTGCATTTCACCGTGTTTGTTTTTGTCTTGTGAGGGGAGCCGTTATATGATTGCAGGCTTCGGTGTCCTGCCCCAGCCTGTCGAGGGCCCTCTCACATGAGGACATGCAGGCACACACAGCTTTGCATGTGGCTTCAGGAGGCCGTGCTCCGGGGCTACTGAGGTCCGGGTTGAGCGCACAGAATGCCCGTTTCTCACGAGTCTCCCCTAGAAGCAGCCGCCGTGCCGGCCTCAGGACCGTGGACGGGCCCTGTGGGCGGCCCTGCCGGGCCAGAGGGCTGCCTCCTGGGGCTTTGAGAGCATCACTGTGGGCATCGTTCTCTGCCTGGGAATTCAAGGCAACAAGTGGGTCCCTCCCCTCTCTCTGGTCCCGTGGGAACTGGAGGAAGCGGGAGCTTCCGGCTCTTTGGAAGAAGCGCCTTCCCCAGGTGAACGCTGTCTTTGTTCAGGGGAGAAGCATGTCCGCTCTGGCTGCTGTCTCCTGGGTTCTCCCTGGGAAGAGAAGCATTCCCTCCTGACGGAAAGGCTGTGTGTGCAGGGGGAGGGGAAGGGAGAGGAGAGCGGCCACGGAGGAGAGGGTGAGGCGGAGGAACGTGTCAACAGCCGTCCAGGCGGCAGCACAGGCAGAGCTGGCGCTGGAG
Organism: Pipistrellus nathusii; assembly: GCA_963693515.1. NCBI lineage: Eukaryota > Metazoa > Chordata > Mammalia > Chiroptera > Vespertilionidae > Pipistrellus > Pipistrellus nathusii. The sequence continues at coordinate 2,415,143 of OY882868.1, read as the reverse complement.
GAACGGTAGTGGCCACGAGGGAGGGGAGGCTCAGAACCCGAGGCTCAAACCACGGGATTCGTGGCCCTCACGTCCCAGGTCTAAGTCTCAGTCACTCCATGTGCAATGGCCAGAACGCCCAGTGCTGTTCTGAGTAAAGAACGCTGTTCACGAAGGTGTGATTCGCAAGAAGGGCGCGGTGTGGGCTCCTCCCCCCCAGCACTGAGATCCAGCACGAGCCCTGGCGAGCTGATGGCCTCTCAGCCTGGGAGTCGGCAAGACCCCGGGCAGGTTTGCGGGGGGCGGCGTGCGGAGGAGACGGTGGGGAGAGAGGAGAACGAGGTGCTGTGGAGTGGCCTGGACAAGCCAAGGCTTGTGAGGCACAGGGACATACTGGTGGGCAGAAATGGCAGTGAGCCATGGAGTTTGAGTGCATGTAGTGAGGTGAGCAGACGTAGCTACTCCGGTTACAGTGAAAACCAAGGCCCTGTCATTCACAGTCACGTGTGTAGGGTGCATGAAAGTAGTGAAATGGAAGAAGAATGTTTGAGACAAAGCTCATCTTTTGTAACATTCCTCCCACCCAGGGGTGCACCAGGGCTGAACAGAAGTTGGGGGGTCATTCGTTGCTCACATTGTTAGGAATTGTGGTCTGTGGCCTCCCAAAGCCTCCCCATGCTGAGATCTCTCGTGCTTTAAATTCACTGTAACAGCGCATTTTCTTATTTTCCACACCCGGACACACTCCCCCACCCCACCCTCCACTCCACAAAGCCCGTCCTACCCCACACACTCCATGTTCCTGGCAAGGGCTCATGGACAAATGTCACTGAGAGTCTCCTGGTCAGCTGGTACCATTTCATCAGAGATGAGGGCTTCCAGTGTGGAAGGTAACACCAGATTACAGCCAGAAACACACGAAGGAAAGACTTGGATTTGTGATCTGAGAATGTCTGTCACCTTAGAGAGATAACACCCTCCAGACCAGAGCGAATGATCTTGCCCATCTCCCTGACCCTTGGGCAGAGTCGGCTGAAACTATTGTCAAAACTGTCCCTGAGACCCATCAGCCCAGACATAATGGTGACAGCCTCCCTCCTAGGGAAAAGCTACCTGGTCCCTCACTTCACTGACTCCCCTCCCGTTTAAGAGGATTCTACTCTGCCACAATCCAAATAAAGTGGAAACAAAATACAAGTCCAGCGTGTCTCCAGGAAGAAGCCAGGATAAAGAGGATGAAGGGAAAACTGGGGGACCACAGGGTAAAGGGCTGATTGGAGTAAAAGAATCCTAAGCATTCTGTGCAAGGAAACCCATGCCTATACAACAAACTCAAGGAAGATGGGCGTGAGCGACAAAGAGGACTGGCCTCTGTTTCACACCAGCCGTTCTCTGCCAAGAAATAGCAAGATGCTGTGGGGATGGCAGTGGTCTCACTCTCTTGCAGACAAGTTGCCTGAGAGGAAGGGAAGCACTGGGACCAGGTCCCTGGGAGATGGTGACGGTGATGATGATGTTGGTGACCGTGATAATGAGTCAGACGGTGATAATGTGTCACTCTGCACCTCACCCAGAAGCAGAAGTGAGCAGAGGTGATTTGGACACGCGGGGTGCTCCCCATGTGTGGGTGGGAGCTAGGACAGACAGTCCCTGAAGCAGGAAGGGAATGCAAATCATTGAAACCATGCTCCCTGTGGTCAACCTTCTCAAACCTTATGTGTTAATATGTCTTAAAATCTTGCCTTTGCATGATGATTTAAAGTTGAAAATGAGTTATTATTTAGAAAAATATTTGCCATTTTATATGTAATTTGCCATTATATATATATGACTAGAATTATGCTCTTAGCTTGCTGATAATAAAAGTGATGATAATGATGAAGAAGTAATGATGGTTGGTAATGATGATGGTGATGGCTATGACGGTGATGATGGTGGTAGTGATGGTGATGGTAATGATGATGGTGATGGTGATGATAATGTTGGTGATGGTGGTGATGGTGGTGGTGATGGTGGGGATGGTGATGATAATGTTGGGATGGTGGTGATGGTGGTGGTGATGGTGGGGATGGTGATGAGGAGGACTATGGTGATCATGGTGATGATGATTTGCTCTCCAGGTATTTGATATTTCATTTAATTTGTTCATTCTGACAGCTTTCCCAGCAGCTATGACTACTCCTTTCTGTGGTTGAAGAGAGAATATGGAGAGGTGGAGGAAATTGCCCAGGTGACAGTTTTGCCCGCAGTGATTCCTAGTCTAACTATTGTGCGCATCGAGGCTACACTGTGAAGTGGAAGGCTTATTTTCCACACCATCTTTTCCTACCACAAGCCCACCTGAAGCCCCCTCCTGCAGCTCAGTGTATGGAGGGTAAGTGGCAGCGGCCTGCTTTGTTAATTTGTGTACCAGGCGGCTGGCAGTCTACCATTGGTGAGGTGATGGCAGCGTCGCAGCCCATCGTGAATGTTGGTGGAACAGCGGTGACGGTACTGAGTTTCTAAGGAAAATCGAAGCAGGGAGTGTGACTTCTTTAGACCTGAAAGCTCCATCTTAATTCAATTGCTTAAGACGCCTCCTGCGGCCGTGTGTATGCGCACTGGTGGGCAGGTTCTGTTTCACGAGTGATGCTGAGGCGGGCCCAGCCTCCTGGCCTCAGGGCAGGCAGGATAGGGAAATGTGGCCACATTTTCACTGAGTGAGGAGTTAAAACAAAAATAAATGTGCCAGTGCGGGGAGGAACATGAACCCCACATTTCACTGAGTGGGAGGCTGGAGGAGTGTGACAAGCGAGGCTGCAGGGAGACTCAGAGGGAGCAGCATGAAGGTATGGGAGCTGCTGAGGGCTGTGTGTGGGAGGACACATTGTCATGGAGAAGGAAACAGGTCATGGCAAATTGGAAGAATTTGATGCCACATGCAAGGAAACAAGTAATTCGATGTTAAGTTGCTTTGTACACATCAGTTCTATTCTCTTCACAATGCACCCATTTCAGAAACAAGGAAATGGAGGCTCACCAGGTTTACGCTCCCCACCAAAGATGGCAAAGTTAATTCATCACGAACTTGACTAGGAATCGTGAACCAGAAGAGAGACAGTGGTCTGAAATAGACTTGTTTTCAGGAATGCATGCGTTTTACCAGTATTTCAAGGTTTTGTGTGTGTGTGTGTGTGTGTGTGTGTGTGTGTGTGTGTGTGTGTGTGTTTAGTCAGGCTCCACAAGAAATAGCAGAGGCTGCATAGGACAATGCAGAATGAATAGAATTGGGTATAAATGCATTTTAACCTAAATTAGTGAATAGCCAATAAAAGTGTTTGATGATGCTCATTTCTTCAAGTAGACAGAACAGGACACATAGTTAACAAACACACAGATATGCTGTGGAAAACGTGTGTTCCTTCAAAATCACCACATTATGCAAAGTCACCCAGTAAAGCCACAGAGCTCCTGGGGGGAATGCAGCCACAACAAAACACTGGGACCCTTGGCCAGTGACAGAGGAGAGGGGAACCTGAGGACTATGGCACGTAGGTACTTACCTCGCACAGGTGAGAGGTCCAGAACCACGCACAAACCACAGGAATACGTGTCCTTCCCCTGAGTTTCCTTGTGGACGTGAGCGCTGCAGGGCGTAGTGTGTGGGTTACAGTGAAGGGGGCAGGATTCTCTGGAGTCAGAGGACAGCGGTGACGTGTGACAGACAGGCGTGGGCTGAGACAGCGGCAAGTTCGAGGCTGCACACGTGTGCTCCCTGCCTTCCTGCGGGCTCTGTTGGCCTGCCCCTGTTGCTGCATTTACCCGTGTTTCTTGCGGGTGTATCACACATCAGCAAACAGAATTAGCATCCTGCTCAGACTGCTCCCTAACGCAGATGACTCCCCATGGACAATGGTTCCACCTAATGGTTTTTTGACTTCCCGACAATTCGGAAGTGATAACAATAAATTACATGAGCTGTTCAACACTTTATTATAAAAGAGGCTTCGTGTTAAATGACTTGCCCAACGGCAGGCTAATGTGAGTGTTCTAGGCACATGTGTATAGGCAAGGCTAGGCCAGGTCGGTTAGGCACAGTGAATGCTGTTTGCCTTGGGGTATTTTCAACTTGCAGTGGGTTTATTGCGCCATAATCCCATCCTAAGCTGAGGAGCATCTGTGTGTTCACAGAACTGATCATCTAGTCATGGTTGGCAAAGTGCAGCTCGTGAGCCACATTCGGCGATTTGGCCCCCTGAGTGTGGCTCTTTCTCAAATGCCACGGCCTGGGTGAGTCTACTTTGAAGAAGTGGCATTAGAAGAAGTTTAAGTTTGAAAAATTTGGCTCTCCAAAGACATTCCAATCGTTGTACTGTTGACATTTGGCTCTGCTGACGGATGAGTTTGCCGACCACTAATGTAGGCGCTCCCTCTAAGAAATGTAGGTCTGGTTCAGAATAAAAGCTGGGTAACAGGAAATGCTGATTACCGAGGACCGTGCTCAGTACTGGAGGTCAGGGAGGTGGGATGGGTGCTCCTCGGAGGGGTCCAGGGAAAGGCTGCCACAGTCACAGGAATGGAGGTGAGCACGCGGGCTGAGGAGGGGACGGAGAGGGCTGCTCAGGACAGTGGGAACGGCAGTCACCATGTGGCCTCACATTTAGAAAGTCTGAGCCTGCATGGAGCAGGAAGAATGTTACGGAACCCTGACGTCCACCCTCCTCCGCTCATCTGGCTCAGGATGGCCAGCCGGGCTCCATGCCAGGCGCTGCTCACAGGAGCGGCCCCTAAGACGTCACTTCTGATAGAGGAGATTCACAGGAGGCACGGAATGAGCAGCATGGTGTCTGGTGGAGATAAGTAAAGGCTTGTGGTCGGTGCGGCAGGTTAGGGGAGGGGAGTGGTGGTGTGAGTGGCGAGGGGCCGGGGAGCTCTGAGGAATCAGTGCTTGGATATCCAGGTGGCCGGTGATGAGCAGGCAGACCCTGCACATTCCAGCAGCAGCTCTTCCCACTTCCCCTGGAGCAGGGACAAGTCAGGCAGCTTCCCACTGACCAGGAGTGGCCTGCTGTGGGCGGGGCCACCCACTGCCCTGGGATCCAGAGACAGAGCATGTGCCTTCCCTGTGGTGAGGAGAGGGGCAGAGAAGCCAGAGGGAAGGGCCAGGCACAGAGGCTCCTCCCATGAAATGACACAGAAATGTCTTCTCAAATGTTAGTTCTGAATGTCAAGTCAGCGTTCCTAGAGGAACAAAGTGGGGAGGCCAAGAGCACTCCTGTCCTGACTCCCTGCATAAGCCTCTCAGCGAGCCACTTCCCAGCATCTCCTCTGGGGGGAGAGGGGGAGGAGGGGCAGGATCGAAGGTGCTGAGGGACCACTGTGGGGAGGTTGGTGGGGAGGTTCCTGGCTTGTAGGGAAACTCCCTGTGTACCCGCATCTTGGCGTCTGGTTTATTCATCTCCCAGGAGATGACTAACGTCTTGAGGGAGGGTCCCTGGCTCTGCCCATCCAGTGCTTGCCATCCGGGGCCCAGGCCGTCTGCACCGCTTTCACATCTTCCGCAGACGGGGCTCCCTGCTCCACCGTGTGACCGGCTGTCTCCTGATCTTGGCTTTTAATGAAATGGCGAGTTCATCAATGTGAAAACCATGCTCCTCCGTGTAGGTTCCCACAGCAGAGAACGCAGCCGCCGTCCCTGGTCCCGGGACAGCTGTGCCCTTGGTCTCAGGCCCCCATCGCAGCATCGCATAACGGGGAAGGCACTGGCGCGGAGGGGGAGGAAGCCTGCTGGCTGCCCGGGTGCAGGTGCCAGGGAGGAACCCTCAGGAAAATGGGGAACACTTCATTCCTCCTGAAGATTCGTCGCTCAGCTCACAGCCAGGTTTTCCTTTCTTGCTTGGAATTTGATCTAAAAAATGTTGATACCACTAGCATTTTATGGACAGTCATTAAAAAAAAAAGTGGTGTGGGGAGCCCGTGAGGGGTGTTACGGAGAGGGGAGGGAGAGGGGCAGGGTATGTAGGTACTTACCACCCTTAGGAGAGGGTCAGAGAAAGCCACAGGTGAGAGGGGACAGCAATGGCCACCACTCAGCCACTGTCAGGAGGGGCGATGAGCCGGCGGGGCCTGTGGTGCCCACAGGCTTCATCCCACATAGCCTCACAGGAGCCTCCTCTCCGCCAGCCCGTCCCTCCAGGCCCAGGTCCCTGTGTCCCTCTGGGAGCTCCAGGAACTCTGCTTTGCCTGACAGCCCTCTCCCAGCCACAGCCCCGCGGCACTCGGCACTCACGCATTCCTGAGGCACCACCTCACCGGTCCCAGCGAGGCTGTTCCTGCCTCCCCCGCAGAAGACGTGCCCATGCTCAGTCTCTCTCCCGGAGGACATGGGAGACTCACCGACCTGGGGCCAGGATGCCAATGTGTGGCTGCTCCTCTCACACTCCTTTGTGCCAGGATCTTTGTGTTGTTGTTATTTCTCACCCGGGATATTTTTTCCATTGATTTTTAGAGATAGTGGAAGGGATGGGGGAGACAGAGAGAGAGAGAAACATTGATGTGAGAGAGACACATTGACTGGTTGCCTCCTGCATGCACCTCATCCAGGACCAAACAGAGGTACGTGCCCTTGACCAGAATCAAAACTAGGGCCCTTCAGTTCTCGGACCAACACTCTGTCCACTGAGCCAAATCAGTTAGGGCATCCACAGGACCCTTTGGTCAGTGTGGGTCTACATGATTTAAGATCCCAGTACAGGAGGGTCTGCCCTCCGTTTGGCTCAGCCTCTCAGCCTCTAGCTATGTGGCGCCCAAAGGAACAGGGAGGGAGCAGATCGGAGACAGGGCGCTCCAGGTCTGCTGGGAAAAGCTCCAGATGGAGGTCAGGGTCACAGGACCCGTCCCCCAAAGACAACCTAACTTGCGTCCCAGCCAGTCATCCATTCCGTGCCGCCAGGCGTGTGTTTCTCCCCATTACAGTGACCCTTAGCTTTACAATGGGCAGGTGGTAATGACCTGCAGTTGGGCAGAAGGGGTTTTTGCTGAACAACCCACAGCCTTCTCGGTGGATAATGATCTGTGTGCTGATGCACCTCATTGTGCGAGTTTGCAAGAAGAAAGGGGAAGGAATAATCGTGCCCGCCTTCTGTAGATTGTGTGATTGTGTTCACTTGTATTCATAAGCAGCAGATTCTAAACTGTAATGATCTTTTAGATGTCACCAGGGCATTCTGGTCAGGTTGGAACAAGTAGAAAGATGTCGTTATAGCAGCACCAATAATGAGGAGGAAGCCTGCGCTCCACGTGTCACAGTGCTAGCTGTAAAGGTTTGTCCTGCCTTTACTGCTCTTCCCAGAAACCAGGAAGCCAGCTAATAAGATGCCTTGTTAAGAGTTGGCTGTGCCACCGGGAATAAAACACACTGCATCCGGAGGCAAGTAAGTTTGCTACGGGCCTCATTTAGGGGAGTTCTCAGGGCCCTCGACAGAAAATGAGCAGGTTGGTGTCGTCTCTGCCCGGACCTTTTCAACTGCAGAGCCAGTTCTATTGTACAAGGACCTTTTCAACTTAGAATTCTAGTTTGTCTTGGTCCCTTTCTCTATCCAAAACTCCTCATTGTAAAATGGAAACACAAGCTCTGACCAGCATTTTGGTGGAATTCCATGGTTTCTTTATCATAACATTATTCTCAACTTATAAGCAACCCCCCAAAAAATCACACCCGCAAATCCAGCAGCCAGTGTCCCCAGCAGGAGCCGTAGGAGCCGTTTCTAACGGGAACTGGTCTGTGTATGGCCATCTGCGTGGCCATGGACCGCACTGTCCTTACCCCCCGGCACCCAGAAGGGTACATTTTAAATTCTAGCATTTACTGAAGTGGGTTTTTTCATACATCAGAAGATTTAATTAGGAAGTTAAATTCAGATGTGCAAAGTAAGATTTTTTTCCAGGACCTCCCACACGAGTTACCCAAATCTGCATATCTGTCTCAATGGTTAGTAACTTTTCTTTTAAAAGCACTTCACTGCCAGCATGTACATTCGCTTCTCAACCTGTCTCTGGAAAGTCAGGAGTATAATTTAAACCCAGTGAGCTCAGAAGTCATTGCTTTCCTTGTATTTTATTACAAAAATGTCAGAAATAATGTTTTACTTAAAACTGAACCTTTTAAAAAATAGGCAACCCTTCATCTGCATCTGTGTTACCACGCTCCGGACAATCTCGGGGCACTGGGCCCCATTTCTAGGAAATGTGCTCATCCCGGAGGGGGTCAGCAGATGCCAAATGCGTTTGCCTGCGTGACTTCCGAGCCCTCGCCCGAGCCTGGGCGCACCTGCCCCTGGCACACTCTCACGTCCAGGCTGGCAGTCGTGTCTCTCCGTACAGACACTACACGTGAGCTTCCTGGTTCTTTCTAGAAGGCACATGGACTGGGGCCATTCTGCCTGAGCCCTTGTTTTGGGACTTGTCACATCTGTAACTAACTCCATGGCTTCTTCAATGGAGATGTTAACATGTCTGAGGATGACAGAGCATGTAGATGGCCCCACACTCCTGTGCAGGCTCTGGCCTGGGACTGCCCAGCTTCCCCCACCCTCTTGGCCCAGCCAGCTTCACACCCACCGGCTCTAGTCACAGTGAATCTAGAGCCTTCTCCGGGGACTCCTGTAGTTAAGCTTCCTGGGACCTCCCCGGGTTCTCCGAGGCGACACTGAGAATGGGGTCAGCCCCAGGTTCAGTGGAAGGATAGGGAGAGCACCCCTGGGCTGACCTGTGAGGATGGTGGTGGCCATGGCAATGGTTTTATTGATGGATACCTCTTTTGTTTCAAAATTATGGGTGTTACCTTAGAAAAAATGCTAAAACTCAGTGGGTAGTTATCAGTCCCATTTTAGAAAAAAGGCATTGTGACTCAGAATCGCTCACTGGATTTTCCCAGGGTCACCCAGACAAAGATGGCAAATCCTGAACTCAAATTCAGGTCCCCTGGTGTGAATGGCCCTGTGGCTCTCCGTGGCCACATGTCACTGGCGCCACAGTGAGGAGCTGTGGGTGTGGCGGGAAGGAGGACACCCCCTTTAGTGGCAGAGGGACTGAGGAGGACACAGCGTAGATGAGGCCGTTTTCCAGATGCCAGGGACACAGATGCTGGCTTCCGGGAACGTCCACTCAGCTCAGGTGAGAAGGAGCACAGAGGTGTGACTGAGCCCCGGAGACACCACCAAGGCTCCCCATGGCAGGAATTGTGTCCCACAAAGTCACAGGAACACTGAACTCACAAGCACCGAGCCTTGCTCCCAGCAGAGATGCAAGGCTTGTGACACTTTCATCAGCCAGTCCCCATAAAACCTTCTGTGCGCCTCTCGGTGTAAAGACAGTCCATTGAGTATCCCTGTTGACTCACTAACTTCCGAGTCAGGGCCAGCAGCACTGTAGTTGACTCCTGGACGAAGCCAGTCTGACACCCGGGATTTCTCCCTAAGCCACGCCACAGCCTTCGTGGCTAAGGACTCTGGACAGCACCTCGGTGCCAGGCTTCAGAGGTCATTTTAAACAGAATGCACTCAGCGAAGAGCAAACCTGTGAGCAGCATGGCACCGGGTGTGTTCATCCCACCGGTTCCCAGAATTCACCTGAACTGTAAACAACCAGACCAGTCCTGGCCAGGGGCTCAGTGGTTAGAGCATCGGCCTGCTCCCTGAAGGGGCACAGGTTTGATTCCCAGTCAAGGGCACATTCGTGGGCTGCAGGTTTGACCCCTGACCCTGGCAGGGGTGTATGGGAGGCAACCAATCAATGTGTCTCTCTCACATCCATCTCTCTTTCTCTCTCCCCTCCCTCCCTCCATCCGCTCTCTCTAAAAACATCAATATCCTTGGGTGAGGATTGACAAAACCAATCACAAACCCAGGCAGGGCAGATGCACAGTGACACCCACACAAGCAGGAGTGGCGAGCCGGGAAGCGCACTGTCCTGTGGTTGTAAGAGTCAATGGAAGAGGGAGACAGAGAGGTCGTCCCTGTCTCTGCCGGGTTCTGAGTCGCCTGGTGTGTTGTTTGCCCGTGTAAACGTGGGACAGTGTTAGAGACAGGCAGGCGGCTCCGACTGGGACCCTTCAGCCTCTGCTGAGTGACCGTGGAGCGGGGGCTCCTCCCACTGTGCAGGCGGCGAGTGAGGGTCAGCCCCTCAGAGAAGCCCGGGCCTCCGTGGGACGGAGGTAAATAACGGTCCAGGGAGCTCCGGGACAGTCTGTTCTGTGTGCATCTAGCCACGTGGAGGCAGGCACAGTGCGCACCACGCTGAGCAGCCAGGTGGCTGTGCGGGTCACATCAGGGACAAGTGTACACCGTGGTCCCAGAACATTCCCTGGCGGCGGGCGCTGCTGGCCGCCCTCAGCGGCAGGGCCACGGGATCAGCGGCTGGCTCTGGGGTGATGGCCTGGGTACACTCAGCACTAATCACAGCAGGTGCCTGCTGTGGACTGAGCACAAGCCCCCGAGCATGGAGCTTGCTCACGGTGGTTCCGGTGATGGTTGTTTAGATTGCCGTCTGAGGAGTTTGGTTCTGAATCCAAGGTAAACTCTTAGGAAAGGAGGCTGTCACCTGAGCATGGCAGGTGCGGCGGAGCCTCACACTCACTCACGGGGACCGCAGGGCCTGGTAGATGTGCTGGGGGCGAGCGTGTTGCCAGCTCCTACCCTTCGCTCTGCACCTTAGACCAGTGGTCCTCGGAGATTCCGCTTGTGATGAAGAACCCCAATCAGTACTGCCCAGGGATGAGCCTTTGAAGGCACAATTCTAAAAGCCCCGGCTCGGGTCAGGTAATCCCGGTTGAGATAATAAGCACAAGGGCCATGTTCTGAATAAGACCGCTTATATCTTACTCAGCGCTCAGAACGGTTTATACTCCTGATGGGTGTTAAGAATAGCCAGCAGGATGTTTGGAAAGAAAAGGTACATTTAGCAGAGACAAAAGTAAAATCACTGTGTACCGCCCTCCATCCCCGCTGTCCACACAGCCGAGCTGTCGCTCTGGAATCCATGGCGGGGACGGCTTGTCATACGGGGACAGCTATTATCACGCTCCCAGTTCCGTCAGAGCTTTAGGCTCCGTCACAGAGCCTGTAAACTGGAAGCTCCAAGCAGATTAAATGCTCACTAGATCTTCGGCTTTGCCAGGAATTGAGCTAAGGACCGGAGCCCACTCACCTCAGAGGCTGGGACTGCAATCCAATAAGTGATGGCCAGGGTTATGTCTGTTAATCATGAATTAGTCATGAATCCCACTTGCATGGTGGGTTCATTACCACTCCGATAGCATGTTTGCAGGTTAGAGATGATTCTGAAGAAAACCACCGTATCGATACTCCTGTCTTCCTTACTCCGCCTCGGTCCAGTGAGCGGGGCTCGAGTCCACACTGAGTCCTGTGCGGCACGCTCGTTCAGAGCACTTGACAGAATTAATACACGAGTCCTCCAGCCTCCCAGCAGGGGAGGACACGGTGTGCCATTTTCACAGAGGGGGAACCCAAGGCAGCTTAAGGAAACGCTGCCTTGGAAGAAGCCACCCGCGTGGTGCCGTGTGGACGTTGGGCATCAGAATGGAAGCCCTCCTCTGCCTTTTCCCAGGAAACAGAACAAACCCGAAGCCTCGCGTGGGTCCGAGGCGGTTTGTGAGGGGGTGGAAGCAGCCGGCAATGCTCAGTGCGGATCCCAGTGGGCTCTCGGGAGCCCCCCCCAAATTCCCCTGGACCCCTGCTCAGGCCTGGACCACACACACCTGACACCGTCCGCTGGTCTCAGGGCAAGGCCTGCCTGTATCCATGGGCTCAGAAAGCCGAGGCCTGACTCAGTCTCCCCCAGTGTGCAGCATGGCTGATGTCACAGCAAGGCCTCTGAGCATGGCGCAGGCTCACTCTGCCGCCACCGGCCTCCTGTCAGCCTGCTCACCTCGGAATCCCGCCCACACCCCTGCCACCTTGCCTTGGACCACTCCTCTGAGAGGCCAAGCAGCGCATGCCCCACGTGTGAGCTCAGCCACAGTGATCTCAACGTCCTCTCCACCTGCAAAATGAGGACAGCAATGATCATAGCACCCCAGCCAGTGCTCAGTGGTTAGATTCTGATCAAGGGCACGTGCTCAAGTTGCAAGCTCAATCCCCAGTGGGGAAGGGGCAGCCAATCGATGATTCTTTCTCAGAATTGATGTTTCTATCTCTCTCTCCATCTCCCTTTCTCTCTGAAATTGATAAAGATATATTTAAAAATAAAAAATTAAAAAATGTAATTTTTTCAAAATGTTATTTGAAGAACCGTTTAGTTCACCCATAGGGAGTATAAGAATGCCGGGAACTTGGTATTGGTTAGTAAGGGTTAGCCACCGTCACTGTCATTACCAACACTGTCACGGCAGCAGGAGCCTAATGAGAGCACATGAGGACAAAGCACATTCTGGGCCCATTGGTCTACAGTCACCGGCTCGGCATGGCTTCTTTCACCAAGGACCTGCTCCCCACTCGAGGGAAGGCGTAAAAATGACCCAACAGAAGCAGCCCTTATTGTCGAGCTCTTGTCACGCCGCTGCTTAGGAAGACCGAGAACAGGAGGACCCTGGACGCAGGCCTGTGTGCAGGGAACTCGAGCATCTTTCAGAGCCTGCACTCGCAGGTAGAGGCTGGGGTGGTGCAGTGAGATGCACACTGAGCTCCATGCAGCCCCTTAGATCTGAGAGCGGGACGGGCAGTGCCACCGCCACCTGCATGGGCTCGCCGGGGGCCGTGCTGTCAGGACATTGTCCTGGGCCTGTTATTCTGACCCCATGAGGCCCAGGGAACTGGTGTTTCTAGGCTCAAATCTCACTCCTCTTTGCAGAAGCATGGCACAAGGACAGCTGCTAGGGAATAGGAAAGTAATATATGGTGCTAGAAAACTCTGTGAATTTCAAGTGTTACCAAACATGACCTCGTTTCATCTTTATGACAACTCATGTTGGAAAGGAAGGCAGGAGTGATCTCTGTTTGCTAAATGGGGAAGCGGGGTCACAGGCAGGTGCCTGATCATGGTCCTTAGAGAATGGGGAGTGAATCCAGGAACCTGCTGATCTTCTGTCTCAGGACCTAGTGGCCCTCGTGGTAGGCGGGACTTTGCTGATTGATAGACAATGGGATGGGGTCACTGTAGCTGGCTTCTACGGGACTAGGAGACAATTTGTAAACATAAGAAGTGGAGGAGTCATGCAAAGCATCTAATTACATTTCTGAAATTAAAATAGCTATAGTGCTCCCCAAAATATTAAAAACTGGGACTCAGTATCCATTGGGGCATCATTCACAATGGTGGGAAGGTGGGAACAACCCCAGTGTCCATGGCATGATGAGGGGATAAGAGAAGAGGTGGGACAGACACCCAGCGGAGTATTAGGAAGCCACAAAAAGAACGGCATCGGATCCGTTTTCCAGCGTGACACACTTGGAAAAGTTTCTAAGTGAAACGAGCCAGAAAAGGACAGTATGGTCTGACCCCATTCACGTGGCCGTGACCTCACTCACGTGGCCATCTAGAGGGTGAACGCCTGGAGGGAGGAGGTGCAGGCACCAGGGGTTGCTGGGTGGAGACAGGCCGTTCTCCAGGCTTGCTGGTGCGGAGCTGCTGGTCGGGTTTGGATGTTGATCCTGGTGATGGTAGCCCCACAGAGTGTGTGTCCTCACTGCCCCTGAATTCTACACTTAAAACCTGTTAGAGTGGCCGATGTTATGACATGTAAAACGTGTGCAGCCACAATTTAAAATCACAGCTGCAGTAAATGTCTGTGAGGAAATGGTTTTTAAAATGATGCATGGCAAGAGAAGGAGTACAGGATGTCCCCAGAAATGTAGACACACTTTGAATGATTATAAAGCCAGTGTTTACTAACATATAGTTCATTTTCAAAATTTAAAAGAATCCACACAAAGGAATAATTTTTTTAGTCAACGCCTGTTTTCAATCTGATGACCGCCCTGGTCCGGGCTGCTGATAACGTGAAGCAATGGGGTCGCAAACATCAGGGATCATTGCATTCCGCACTTGTGCGCCCTCAATTCCTCACCTGTTGCCGGTTTTGTACTGTGAGCTTTATCTCTTCTGTGTCCCCACAAAAAGTCTAGTGGATAAATTTCTTTGTCCTAAAGCTTAATCTGGCTTCACCCATTATTTCAAATCAGTTACACCTGAAAAGGAGTGGAGATTCAGTGACTTATCAGCTGCTAGAGTGTGTACACACTCGGTTATAAATTATGAGAGGGACAACAGGCAATTCTATTTTCCGGGAGAAAAACTACCACTATCACCGCACCCAGAGCTATCTATAATAAAAGGGTAATGTGGTAATTAGAAAGGACAGCCGAGAGACCGCCCGGACGTCCTTCCAGACAAAGTCAGGGCAGCGGGCCCAAGGTGGAGCCAGCTGCTGTGGTGGCGGTGGGGTCAGAGGCAGTCGGAGCTGTGAGTGGGATCCTCGGGCTTCTGTGAGCCCACAGCCCACCCCAGCACCAGCCACCAATTTTGCGCATGGTTCCTGGGTTCCCAGGTCCCACAGCACAGCCCACGCTTCTGCTGACCCTGCTGTCCTGGACCACCCAACACCCCGAGTCATCCCTGCGTGTCCGGGGACCATGCCCCCACCAGGTGGGAGCCAGAGCCTGTGGCAGAGGGCAGCTTGCTCCGCTCCTGCAGCAGCTCTCCCTATGCCAGCCCCTCTCCGTAGATCAGCCCCTCTCCCTCTGTCAGCCCCTCTCCCTCTGTCAGCCCCTCTCCCTCTGTCAGCCCCTCTCCCTTGGCCAGCAGCTCTCCCTAGGTGCAGGTGGAGATCTGGGAGGACTCGGAACTGGTGATGATGACAGCTCCTGTTTATGGACCGTTCACACTGCCAGGCTCTGTGTTGAAGCCTTTGCGTACCTTCATCTCGGCATCAGCCCTGTGAAGTCCCCACAATTGTTATCCTTAGTTTTCAGAGGCAGCATCTGAGATTCGAAAGGTCAAGCGACTTGCAGTCAGAAGGTGATGAAGTCAAAAGGGAACCAGAATTTTCTTGACACCCTACCTGCTGCTGAACATGAAGCTGACACCCACTGAGGCCCACCAATGTCCATAAATCGCTCCCCAGTAGCCATAAGACAGAGGAAAAGCAGGGGGGAGAGAGTGCAGGACGCACTGGCGGGACACAGTACTCACTGCAGACGCCCTAGGCAGCGGGCAGCTCCCGGTGGTCAGTCAGGTCACTGCCCAGAGGCCATTGAGGATCCTGAGGGGGACAGGTACCATCCAGAAACACTCTCACAGCTCATGGTTCAAGGCCGAGGTTCTAATTTATTGCAGCTGCTAACTATTGCACAGCTGACTGGAGATGCCCTCAAGTAATTAAAACCAAAGGTGTTGAAGTAAAAACTTATTCTTTCATTCCTGTTACTAACCTCAAAGAACTCTCACTGGGCGAAAAGAAGCCTCACCAAGCACATGCGCATTCGAACCCGGATGCAGCCCCACTCCATCCACCCAGGGACTGCACCGCCATCCACCAGTTTGCTGCAGCCAGAACCCCCAACGTCCTCTTCAACTATTAAGATACAATTTCGCTTGACTTTAGGTGAATATAAATGTTTCCACTTTTTATTATGGAAAACTTAAATATATAGATGAAAGGAGAAGGAACAGAGTAAGGAACCCTACTCATATACCCATCACTCAGTTTCAACAATTAACTCCTGGCCAAGAGTTTATTATTATTTGACAAATATTTATGCTATATGAATCATGTACCAAGTTCCACAGTAGGCCCTTGGATCCAAAGACGCGTCAGATTTGACTGTAATCCAGCCTGGAGGATAACATCTGGCCTTGGTCCTGGATGGGTGAATAAGAGTTACCCAGTAAAAGAGTGTTGTCCTTATGCATTCCTTCTCTTTCAACTAATGCTTATTATGTACGGGGCACTGTCCTTGGTGCTAGGAACACATAAAGAAACAAGACTGGCTTCTGCCTTCTTGAAGCTTGAATAATGGGGAAGACAGATTAAACATGTGATTAGAAATGTGATGAGTATCTTTTTTAAAATATATTTTTATTTTTGATAGTATTACAGATATCTCCCATTTCCCCCCTTACTTCCCTTTCCCTTCCCCTACCTACTCACCCCAGGTCTTCACTATCCTATTGCCATGTCCATGGGCTATGCATATCCTATATAATAAAAGGGTAATATGCAAATGGACCAAACAGTGGAATGACCAATCACTATGATGCACACTGACAACCAGGGGGCTGACAGCCTGCCTTGCCTGATCTTGGTCCCTTCCCTTCACCCTTCTCCTCCCATTCCCCTACCCCCGCTGGCAGGCTCCGATTGCCCAATGGTGAATGGGGAACTGGGGGTGGGTGGCGGTGGGTGTTGGGCTAGCTGCCAGCAGCCGGAGGAAAAATGGTCCTGATCTCAGGCCAGAGCTAGGGACTGTATCCATGCATGACTTCCGTGCACTAGGAATCTAGTCTTCGTATAATTTAAGACTGATTCTCCTGGCCGGGTTTCATGAGGTAGATGATGACTCCTGGTGTGTTTAGAATCCAGAACAGTCACTCAGAAGATAACAGGGTGACATTTTGCAAGAATTCTGGCATCCCTTTCCCTCTGACAAGCGCACTGGGGATAAGAGAGACGAGGGGACTGCCTTTGTAAACATGTTCACCCTTCCATTCCTAAGAGCCATTCACCTGAGGGTTCCTCCACAGAAACATGCTAATGTCTCAGTGTCTTTAATGTAGATGCTCTTGATCCATGTGCTGGATAGTTCCCAGTTTGAGGGCTGCACATTGGAAAGGAACAGGTTGCATTTCCCTAAGCCATGGACCACAGGAGCTCATGCATCTTACTAGCGGCAGGAAGTCTGAGGCAGGGTGGGCTGTCTGGTAATTGAGTGGCCGTGGGCCCAGAGCCTGGTCTGAGTTTTCCCAGCTCCGCCAGGAGCCGTGGGCCATCTCGTCATCGTTGTGCACCTGACGCAGCCGTGAGCAAACGTTAGTGATATCAATCCTGGCTGCACGCAGAGGGTATGCTGGGCCTGGATGCGTGGGCCATACAGGCTCCCTGCCTCGGCCCACGGGCAGCACCGGCCCCGACGGCCCAGACCGCTGGCCCAGATGATGGTGGCAGGGTCATTTGTCCATCAATGGCCTCCTCAGTCCAGGGACTTGGCAAAGCACATTCCCCTCCAGACAAAAGAATCACTACAAGACCTGAGCGTGAGGGCGGCTCCCCGTGGCTGGATCAGTGGCCAAGTGACCTTCCAGCCAGAACCTCGCTGTGGCCGGGGAAGGTGCAGCCACGTGCGGAGGGAGCAGGCTCCCGCCTGCCGCCCTGGCCTCAAGAGACCATTATCCCACCGCCACACCACCAGCCCCGCCCTGACTTCCTGACTTCAGGAAAGTGAGACACCCATGTTTGCCTTCGGGGGAGGCCGAGTCTCCCAGCTCCCCAGCAGCAGCCCCACGCCCTCCCCAGACCAGGAGGGCTGCCTGCTGAGCCCCGGCCTCCCCACTCAGCCTGAGCCACCTTTAAAATGAGGGGGAGCATGCTGGCACTCCCGTGGGTTCAGGTTCTGAGCAGATGACCGGCCCTGAGAAGGCGGATGGCAACTTGGCTGCAGCGGCCGGGTCTGTTCCTCAGGCCGGAGCATTGGGTGTCCTCGGGCTGAGGGACAGTCCTGGGTTGTGTAGATGGAGGGGTCTCCTGGGCCTGCCCTCCGCACTGTCATCTGTTATCCAAGAATTCTGTCCTGAGGAGAAGAAAAGGAAAGACGAGAGCCAGGCGGTAGGTGGGCACCAGGAGAGGGACGGGGCCCTCGTGTGCTTCCCACAGGTCCCTCTGCTTGGTGGCCGAGACTACCGCGGCCCGGCCACACGGGTGAGATGCGCACTCCCCACAGGGCCAGCAGGCGGGCCCACTCACTTGCCGCCCTCCCTGATCAGACAGCCGACAGCGGCCTGCGGGCAGGGAGGCAGGACTGGCCTTCCCGGGAGCAGGACCAGCGCCTGTTGTGGGGACGGGACAGGGTGCAGGTGCTGCTGCATGTACATCTCCGGTGACTCCGGTCCTCACGTGACCGGCAGGGCCTCAGAAGCGCCTGCAAGCTCTGCAGGACTGGACCTCCCTTTGTGGGGATGCTCCTCTACAGACAGTGAGTCAGGAAAAGGGAGTGCAGCGCCTGCTCTGGGGACCATACCGTCTTCCCCTGAGGCCTGCTGTGCGCACCCCAGCCTCGGTGCACATAGCACATCTGGTCCCTCCTGGCCACGTGCATCCGTGACCTCGGCTGTAGCCATGGGAACTCGTCTGTGGCTGAGAGACGCCTGACTCCTGGGCCTTGTTCCTCTTTTCAGGAGGGAGGAGGGTGGGGGTTCCTGTCCCTCCCTCAGTTCCATCCACACTGAGCCTGAGTCCTGCCTTACCTGGTGCTGGCGGTGAGGAAGCGGGCACAGAGGTGCCCGGGGAGCAGCCGAGCAGACGTGGGAACAGGACACCTGAGGCAGGACAGGCGAAGGGACTTTGCAGTGGGCACAGGACAGGGAGATGCCGCCGTACCCACCAGGCAGACGCAGCCAGACACGCGTCCAGCAGGTGCAGGATCCTCCGGGGCGCAGTGTCCAGAGGACTCGGTGACAGAGTGAGTCTGCCATGTGAGGTGAGATGGCGCCACTGGTGAGCAGAGACGGCTCCTGTCCCTTCCATCTTGACCTTCTCAGCCTGCACTCAGGGGAGGAAACAGATGAGGAGAGTTCATAGCACTCTCCCTCCTCTTCCTTCTTTTCCTTTTCTCTTCCCTCCCTCCATGTCTCCTTCTTTCCCTCTCTCCATGCCTACCTACTCCCTCATAAGCTAGTCCCTGCTCCTCCCACAGCAGCAAACATTGTATTAGGTTTGATGGGTTGCTTTGCTTGTCTGAATCTGCAAAACATAGATTCTGCATGCCATGTTTTGTTGAAAGGTTCTAGTTTGTGTATAAATGCATAGATGTGCTTTGTATACACATTTGTGCAATATACATGTCCATGTATGCATTTGTGTGCACACGTGTGAATGTCTATCTTTCTAATTGTTGTGCCCTGGGCACCGTGTTCACGACCCGCCCATGCTGCTCTGTGACTCAGTTTCCTGATGCTCATCGCCCCCCATGCTGCTCATCCGTGCACGGGGTGTGCCAAGGCCCTCTGCACACCCGCCAGCATCCTCACACCCCGCCCTCCTCCTCACACCCCGCCCTCCTCCTCACACCCCGCCCCCCTCCTCGTACCCCGCCCTCCTCCTCGCACCTCGCCCCCCTCCTCGCACCCTGCCCTCCTCCTCGCACCCCCCCCGCCCTCCTCCTTGCACCCCGCCCCCCTCCTCACACCCCGCCCTCCTCCTCACACCCCGCCCCCCTCCTCGTACCCCGCCCTCCTCCTTGCACTCCACCCCCCTCCTCGCACACTGCCCTCCTCCTCGCACCCCCCCCCGCCCTCCTCCTTGCACCCCGCCCCCCTCCTCACACCCCGCCCTCCTCCTCACACCCCGCCCCCCTCCTCGTACCCCGCCCTCCTCCTTGCACCCCGCCCCCCTCCTCGCACCCCGCCCTCCTCCTCACACCCCGCACCCCTCCTCGTACCCCGCCCTCCTCCTTGCACCCCGCCCCCCTCCTCGCACCCTGCCCTCCTCCTCGCACCCCCCCCCCCGCCCTCCTCCTCGCACCCCGCCCTCCTCCTCACACACCCCGCCCTCCTCCTCACACCCCGCCCTCCTCTCACACCCCGCCCTCCTCTCACACCCCGCCCTCCTCCTCGCACCCCGCCCTCCTCTCACACCCCGCCCTCCTCCTCGTGCTTCCGGAGGCAGGACCATGGGATTCCTTGTTACAGTTTGCCTCCCGCTCAGCTATGCGGCCTGTGAGCAGCCTCCCGGCTCCTGCCATCGTAGTTCCTCAGTGAACACAGAGCCACAGCTTCCAGGGCAGCGGAGCCGCTGGCCCAGGCCACGCCTCCGGCCTCAGTCCCCTGAGGAGCAGCTGTAAGGGTTGTAGTCAGCAAGGGAAGGGAAAACATGAAAAGCATTCAAGTGTGACTTGACTGAATTCCTTTGAATACATCCGGTTACTCTCTTATTCAAACCAGCGCGTGTGCGCACTGAGCGATGGAGGTGTGGACCTGGCAAATCATTAGGATGCCTCTCACTTCCCAAAGCCACAGGAGATCCCGCCCACCACCCCGTGGCCCTGGGAGTTGTGCGCATTGCCGCATTGCCGCATATGCTGGCCCCTCGCCACCTCCGCCCACCGCCCAGGCCATGGCATGGGCCTGACAGGGGGCAGGGTCTGTGGTGCTGAGCACAGATCCTGTCGTTGCTGCGAGCCGTGTCTGTGGGCTGATGCGTGTCTTAGTGTTCAAATACGAGGAGTAGCGTTGTGGTAGAGTTGTGTCTGAGGCTTTCCTTCTGGAGGAGGGCACATGGTCTACCTGGATGCGGGACACTTTTTCTACTGACTCTTGCGGGAACCGCGGACACACCTTGATGTGTCACAGGCACTGCAGACCAGCGCGCTGCAAGCTTTCTCTGCAAGACACAGACAGTACGTGGTTTATGCTCTACAGGCCACATGGATTTTGTCACAGTGTCATCTCAGCCATTTTAGTGCAAATGTAGCCTTTAGATAACACGTAAATGAATGGCACAGTCCATCCCAATAAATCTTTATTTAAAAGACAGGAAGTGATGGGTGTTGGTCCATGGACCACAGTCTGGGAACCTGGCTAGATGCTCACTCCTGCTGCCTGGAGAATCTCCGTGAATTAGTAGGTCGAATACAAAGGTCAATGGCAGCTGCCTCCTAATTTGGCGGTGGTAATGTCGGGGACACTTTAACAGGCTGGTGGGAGTGCTCCGAAGAGAAGACAGGGAGGAATGTGTCCTGTGAATGAGTCCGCCTGGCCGCGATGCCAGAGAACCCACACTAACGGCACTTCTATGAAGCAGGAGCTCATTTCTTTTCCTGGATGTGAAATTGGGGGAGAACAGCTCAGGTTGCCATGGCAACTCAGCCTAAGCTCCTCAGGTATCCAGGCCTTCTCCATCTCCCGTGAGCAGCCTTGGTCTCCAGATGGCAGCCAGCATTCCAGGGAGGAAGATGGCAGAGGGAGGAGGAGGGGCACATTGAGAGGAGTCACTGCAGATCCTGTGCCAATCACGTCTACGGACAGGCCTCACCGTCAAGTTCATGTATCAGCTGGGCTGGCCATGGTTCCTAGTTTTAGGTCAAACTAGATGCTGCTAGGAGGTTTGTGTTGGGGTGGGGGAGGGCCACATGCAGCTGCTGAAGGCGACAGGAGAGAACAGGCAGGCTCTCCTGGAGAGGGGACTCTGCGCAGGGGCTTGGGCCTGCCATGCGCATCGGCGTCCCCTGGGCCCAGCTGCCGTCCTGCCTACAACCCCTGCAGCCCTACAGCCAAGCGAGCCAACTCTTCCATCCCTCCTTCTTCCCCTCCCCTCCTCCTCCACTTTTTTCTCCAGGGATCCTCACCTTGTGTCCATTGCCTTTTTTGTTTTCAGGGAACTGCAACTAGAAGTAGCTTGTCTTGCATATGGTTAATGCTAAAATACTGAGACTCTTCAGGGTTCTACTCTGAAAACATTTCAACCTCTACCTTATAGTAACAAGGCAGCCAGCGTCCTGCTTCTTGTACGTGGTTTTGCTGTCTGCACGTAGTAGGTGCTTAATACAGATTGCTGATGGAGTGGTCCTTCAAAGGAAGCTGTCTTAGCTGATAAGTGGCTACTCTGGGCATGGAGAGGGGAGACCAGAGGAGAGAGAGGTTGCCTCGGGCTGCAGGGGCCAGTGGCCTCGTCGGGCAGGCCTGGAGGGGGGAGGAACCAGGCTGCGGGAGCGCCCCCGGTGAGCAGCCTCCCCGGGAGCACCTGCAAAGGGCCGTGTGCCTCAGGCCCTTCATGGGGCCTCCAGACATCAGCTCTCAATGACACTGGGCACTGGTCCCAGTGACGATGCGATGTGAATAACACAGCAAGACAGGCAGCTGGCAGAGTCCTCTTGGCAGGCACCTGCTCTCTCCCCAGCTCCAGCTGCTGGTGCCCCCGCAGGCGCCGTGAGGAGCTGGCTGTGCCGAGACCCAGGCACCAGCGCTGTCCTTGTGCGGGGTTGTGGCCGCTCCAGCATGCTCAGCTGCTATGGAATGAAGGGCCTTCTGCTGGCAGTGCCTCTGTCCCTGCCTCGGGCAAGAGGAGCACCCCCTGGGAGGGGCTCCTCGGACAGGGTCCTCCCTGACCCAGGGGAAGGGCCTTGTGGGCCCCAGCTGCCCGTGGCTGGGCAGAGCCAGACATGGAGGGTGAAGGGGAAGGGCTCCGCTCAAGCCCTGGCTGGTATCCGAAGAGACACAGGAAGAGTATGTGTGCATGTGTGTGTGCATGTACGTGTGTGTGTGTGTGTGTGTGTGTGTGTGTGTGTAAGAGAGAGAGAGAGAGGGGCGGCGGGGGAGGCTGTGACCAGCGGAACTGGATCTAAACGCCAGCTCTCCGTGAGGAATGTGTGACTTGGAAGAGCTTCTTGTTCATGTCGAGCTCAATGTCCCCAGAAGTAAAATGGGGCTGATAGTCAGTGTGAGGGCCGAATTGTGTCCTTCGCCCAAATTCATACGGTGAGGGCCCAGCCCCGCGCCGCAGAGCTGCCTGTGTGTGCAGAGCGGCCTTTCAAGGGATGATTAATGATAGACATTTCTCCCAGGAGGACGTACAGACGCCAGCAGACATGACAAGATGCTGAACCTCACTAATTACAGGGAGATGCACACTAAAACCACAGTGAGGTGCCCTCGCCCCTGCCAGAATGGCTGCCATCGACAGACCAACAAACACAAGTGCTGGCGAGGGTGTCGGGGGAAGGAACCCTGGGCACTGCTGGTGGGAGTGCAGCCTGGGGCAGCCCCTGTGAGAACAGTGTGGAGCTACCATATGAGCAGGCAATTCCAAGTCTGGGTACCTATCCAAAGAAAACAAAAACGCTAATTTGAAAAGACATTTGCACACCTATGTACACTGCAACATTATATACAATAGCCAAGAGATGGAAGCGACTGAGTGCTCACAGACTGGATAAGTAAGATGTGGTATATACTAGTGTGTACAATGGAATATTACTCAGCCACAGAAAGGATCGAGTCACGGCACTGTGACAAATGGATTGTCCTAGAAAGTGTGATGCTAAGTAAAATAGGTCATTTATATGTGGACTCTACAAAAAGCAAACAAAGTAAGTAAACAAAACAAAACAGAAACAGACCCTGGGGGTTGAGAGCAAGCTGATGGCTGCCAAGGGGGAAGTGGGTGATGGTAAACTGAACTGGTTAATTTAGGGAATAGGAGAGCTTGCCGTGAATAACCACAGGCTTGGACAGGGACTGCTTGCTGAGGAGCATGCGTGTGTCCTCCCAGTCGCTATAAAAGAGGTCCCTCCGGGGAAAGAAACGCTAGGAGAATAAGGAGGCGATAACGGTGAAGCGAGGCCATCTGGGCTGGCCTAATCGGTCTGACTGATGTTCTAAGAAGAGGAGATTAGGACACAGACAAGCACAGAGGGGCGCGCAGGGGAGGACACGGGGAGAGCACAGCCCGGAGACAGGCTCAGGGGGAATCAGCAGCTTGATCTTTGGCTTAAGGCGCCTGGCGCTGTGAGAGGCCATCTCTGTTGTAGAAGTCACCAAGTCTGTGGCACTTAGTTGTGGCGGCCTCAGCATATTAAAGCAATATGTATCCAATAGATTTTCAGGATTAATTAAGATACTACATATAGCCCAACCAGTGTGGTTCAGTGGCTGAGCATCGACCTGTGAACCAGAAGGTCATGATTCAATTCCTCATCAGGGAACATGCCTGGGTTGCTGGCTCCATCCCCAGTAGGAGGCATGCATGAGGCAACCCATCAATGATTCTCATCATTGATGTTTCTATCTCTCTCTTCCTCTCCCTTCCTCTCTGAAATAATTAAAATACGTAATATATGAAATCAATCAACACATACATTGAGTAGAAAGATTATTATGATCTCTGAACCCATAATAATCTGGCCACTCAATGTATATCCTATACAATAAAAGGCTAATATGCAAATTGTCCCCTCAAACAGGAATCTGACCAGCAGGCAGTCCTGCCAACCGCCCATGTCCCCTCCCCCTGCCAGGCTGGCCAGACCCCACCCACACATGAATTCATTCACCAGGCCTCTACCACACACACACACACATACACACACACACACACACACACACACACACACACTAAATAAATAAATAAATAAATAAATAAATAAATAAATAAATAAATAAAAATAAAAATAAATAAAATAAAATAAAATAAAAAATAAAAAATTTTAAGATACAATGTATAAATGCTCAATGTGTTTCTGGCACAAGCTAGTGAAAGATTTTCAAGTCTCCTCTCCAGGTTTTCCCAGGGCCATGAATGACCGAGATTCAAGTTCTGATTTAGCTATTTACTGGCCGAGTAACTGCGGGTTGCAAATTCCATTTCTCTAAGTATCAATTTCCTTTTGTAGATGGAGGCAGTAGCAGAGCTGCCTCACAGAGTTGCCAGGGATTGGATGGGCATTGTCGTGTTATCATTGTGGGGCAAGGAAGCACTGACTGCCCCTTCTGCTGAGCTAGTCCATTCATTCCTGAAGAGGACGGGGCGGGAAAGGGGTGCAGAGACACATTTTGCACTGGACTCCCCTTCATTCTTCTCTGAGCCACAGTCTCGCCGCCTTTAGTTACAGAACCATAGTACTATTTCTGTAAGCCATCTGCAGAAATATATCCATACTTGGTGTTTGCACAGCAGTGAGAGGGCACCAGGTCCCACGTTTGCCAGCTGTTAACCTTTGCGTTTTAGACGCCAGCGCTGAGGACACACAGGAGAGCCGAGTTCCAGTGGCTCCCAGGGGTGGGGCTCTCCGTATCCATAGCCAGCACAGGCCTTGACCTTGGTGGTGAGCTGAGCAGTGTTTGTCCCCTGGAGCAGCGGTTGCCAGCTGGTGGTCTGCAGACCACAGTGGTCCATGAGGTCTGCAAGGTTGGCGACCGCCGCTTCGGAAGGACACTGAAACTTTCCCCACCCTGTGGGAACAGGCCCCCTGTCTCTCTCACCAGATCTATCCCTCTGATTCTTAAGTGTACAAAGTGGTATGGGTGGCCAGGGGCACCGTGCTGCAGAGCAGAGCTCAGAAATGCATGATGGAAATTTGCATGATGGGAATTTGAATGTGGAAGTTGGGTACCCATTGAGCATCTACCCCTTCCCCTGCCCTATCCCCCCCCAGCCCCCAGCAGCCACCATTCTGTTCTCTGCCTCCAGGTTGTTATTTTAGATTTCTCTATCAGTGGCATCCTACAGAACTTGTCCTCCTGTGACGGGCTTACTACACCCAGAGTGACATCCTCCAGGGCCCCCCATGTCATCCTCTCACAGGAAGTCCTGCCCTTTCTCTCCTAATGGCTTCCCAAGTACCGCCGTGGGAATCCGGTGCCAGGACGTCCCTGGGAAAGGCCTGAGTGGCCAGCTGCCTGCCCCTGGCCAGGCCTTCTCCCACGCTCCCACCCATGGCTCCTGAGGGCAGAGCTGGAGAATGAGGTGTAGGGCTCACTTTGGGTGCTGGCCAGGCAGGTGCCCAAGCAGCCGATGATCTGGTGCCAGCAGGAGATGCCTATGAAGTATCAGTAGAATCTTACAAACGTGTGCAAACTCTGCATTCTACCCACGTTCATTTTATAGCTTTACCGAGTAGACCAGAGTTACCCAAAGTGTGTGTGTGTGGGATTCATGTGGTCCCCGCAGCACGCACCTGTGCGCCTGTGGCACCAGCTGGGTGGGTGGCCGCAGTGAGTTAGCAGAGGGCCCCTGGGGGGTTTAGCCGGTGGGGTAAGGTCTGACCCCCTCATTGGAGAGGAAACTGGAGGCAGGCTGGTTCTGTGACACTCACAGGGACTGAACTGGGGATGTTTTGCATCAGGGACTGGTCTCACCTGTCACCAAGGTCTTCCTGGGCCACTGCAGTGCAGGTGTGAGGGGCAGTGCCAGGCCCCCGTCCGTGTCACTGCTGCTGGGGCTGGTGGTAGGATGGCCTGAGCACCTCACCAGCCTGGCTTTGCACTGGGAACCTGTAACTGGGGAGGACTCCCCTGAGGACTCCCCTCACCAGCGCTGCTCCCCACACTGAGAGCAGAGCCCCAGAGATGGACCAGAGGGGCTCACACCGCTGGGGCCCAGCCCACTCCCACTCTGCCCCGAGAGGTTCAGGGGAGCTCAGCGCAGAGCACAGCCCTGGTGGGAGGGTTTTACATTGGGGGTGGGGTTCCTTCTCTGGACTCTCAGCCAAACCGGCATCTGCCCACTGTGCCAGGGACCGACTTGGACCAGAATGCAGTGCAGGCCCGGCAGGGTGGCCAGGCCTCGGTGCCGCTCTGGGGACTCACCTGGCAGCCTTGGAGGATGTGTGCCCTGGATCCTGCCAGGGTGTCCTGGAAAATGGAGGGCCCCAGGGGCATCGGGAAGCTGCGTGAGAGGAGGCTGCCTGTGGGCACCTTGCAAAGGGGAACGATCCCCTTTGCCTGTCCCTGGAGGAGCTGCGGGGAGCCTCACAGAGGAGCGAGGGGACACGCTGCGCGGAGCACATGCTCCCTGAGACCATCTGTGTGCGCCCTGTGCCCGGTCTGCTTTCCTGCCAGCAGTGCTCCCCGGCGCCCCTGGTGGAGGGGAGGGGCAAAGCATGGAGAGCTGGAGAAGCATAAAGGAAGTGTTCCCACCTGCAAACCATTGGCCGGCTGAGCTCTCTGGGCCCCCCACAGGGTTTTCTCCTGGGGCGGCACCTGGGTCCTGAGGGCAGGGCAGGCAGCTGGGGCCAAGGCAGGGGGAGGGCGGGAGCGGGACCTGGGCAGGGGGAGGGCGGAGCAGGGCCTGCCAGGCACCTGACTACCATCTCCCACAGTGCCCTGCTGGCTAGCCCCTGACCAGACTCCTCAGGCTGCGCTGGAGGCTCTTGCCTTTAACCAGACACCCTTGAGGGCCTGGTGGGTTTTCAAGGACAAACCGAGAGTCTTTGAGTTAAAAGATGGACTGAGTTCTCTGAAATTTAAGGAAATAAAAGCCAAGATTTCCACCACTAGCTTTCTGCACGACCCACCGGGCACACAGCAAAGATGCCATTCTCCGGTGCCCACAGACCTCCCGCTCCTTAGCGCCCCGCCCCGTGCGACCTGCCGGCACCTCAGGGTGCCTGGGGGCGCAGGTTCCCCACCTGGGCGGGTGGAGAGGGCGGGGATTAGCTCCCACCCGCCTGGTCCCTCCGCCTTTCCAAGGGCCTCCTCCCCTGAATAATCCCATAGCACCAAACCCCTGGCATCCCCTCTCCAGCCTCCTCTCCCATGGCTCTTCCCTCCGCCTCCACTCTCCCAACTCTCCGCCCACCCCAGTCTCCCGCATCCCCGGCGCCCCCTCCTCCCTCGGGCTCCCTCCTCCCTCCTCCCCACCTCCAGCCTCCTTTCCCAGGGCGCCCCCTCCCCACCGGAGCCGCAGCCGAGCATGCGCCGTGCGCGGAGGCGGCGGGCGGGCGCTGCGCGCACTCGGGCCCCCTCCCTGCACCGCGCCGCCAGCGGCCGGTTGCTAAGCAGTGACATTGTTTCTGGGGCGATCGCAGAGGCTGTGGCTACCCGGAGAACCCCGCTAAGCCGGGACATCTTCCTTCTCCGGACCCGCTCCGGGTTCCCGGCTTTGAAAGGGGAAGCGAGGCTGGCCTGCCCGCCCTTCCTCCCCCACCCGCGCCAGAACAGCCCTGTGCTTTCGGGACATGGACTGAGCCCCAGTCCCCTCGCCAGCTGCACCCGGGGCTCCACACTCCTAGTCGGACCGCACCTGCCGAGCCGGTGAGCGCCCGGACGCGCGGTCATGACCACGGCCAAGGAGCCCGCGAAATCTGTGCAGCAGCAGGAGCAGGTAACGGGGCCGCTGCGCGCCTGTGCCCGCACCGGGATGGGTCTGTGTCTGAGGCGCCTGCATCACCTGGGCCAGGCAGCAGGTGGGGTGAAGCGCTGAGTGAGTGCCGGGTCTGCCTTCCCCGCTTCTGCTTTCAAACATCCCCTGGCGTGCCCATCCCGCGGGGCCCGGACTGTGGGCTGAGGGAGGGGAAGAGGGGCTTGGGCAGGGTTGTCTTGTGAAGCGGAGCCAGCGCTGAAGGTCTCGGGTGCGGGGGTGGTTGGGGGAGGTGGGCAGCCCCCTCCCCCCAGGTCAGCTTATTCCCATCGTCCAGTGGGGCTTTGCTTTGCTTCTAACATCAGCTAGCGAAGACATGGTTAAAGGACTTTCCTTGGATAGCTGTGTCCCTTCCTCCTTTCTCCTTAAGAATTTCTGACTGAATTCACGCCTGGCTGCCGCTGCCCTGGGCTTTGGGGTGGGAAGGCTGATGGGTGCAGAGCAGGGCCAAGTGGGAGCTGGTAGCAGGGCTAAGGGGCCTTGGGGGCGGCAAGGATGGCACGGGGTCCCGGATGGCGGAGGGCAGCCAGCGCTCGTCCTGCCTCAGAGCCCGCTGCGGGCTCAGGAGCCAGGGAACCAGTGGCTGGTTACCACTCAGGCTCCTGTGATTCCCTCTCAGAGGACCCGGAGGATGCTGATCCTCAGTCACTGCTTCTCCTGGGTCAAACCTGAGAGCCCCCAGACCAGGGAGCCCCCCAGACCCAGGACCCCCCCAGACCAGAGAGCCCCCCAGGCCCCTAGAGCTCCTGCAGACCCGGGAGCCCCCCAGACCAGGGAGCCCCTCCACAAGACCAGGGAGCCCCCCCAGACCTGGGAGCCCCCCAGACCAGGGAGCCCCCCCAGACCAGGGAGCCCCCCATAAGACCAGGGAGCCCCCCCAGTCCTGGGAGCCCCCCCAGACCCGGGAGCCCCCCAGACCAGGGAGCCCCCCATAAGACCAGGGAGCCCCCTCCAAGACCTGGGAGCCCCCCCAGACCAGGGAGCCCCCCAGACCAGGGAGCCCCCCAAACCCCGGGAGCCCGCAGATTCAAAGGGCAGTTTCTCGGGCTCCAAAGTCAGTGGCATGGGCTAGTGCCCCGTTTACGTGAGGGCTGGGCTCGCTGTGCTCGCTGGGCTTGGAGCCAGGAAGGAGCCCCGTCTGGAGCTCGGGGAGGCAGGAGCCTGTGGGGATGCAGAGTGACAGTCCCACCTCGGTATTCAGAGCCCGTGCTTCCTGCCAGCTGCCCAGCTTCTTGGTGGTTTTGTTTTTGTTTTTTGTCATTTTCTCAAACCCATTTTTGATTTAAAAACAAACTTATTACTTATTGCTCTCACCAGCACATGCGCTAAAGAAGTCAAATAGTTTGATTCTCCCGGGCAGAGCTTGGTGCAGCCAGGGCTCTGGTGTTTGGTGCCTGTGGCCGTGCAGGTGGGGGCAACGCTCAGTGTAGCTGCAGACCAGAGGCTCCCTGGGCATTCAAGCTCCTAGAAGAACACTCCACCGAGCATCCTATATAATAACAGCCCAGAGACCCAATGGCAGAATGACCAGAACAACCAGTCGACCAGTCGCTATGATGTGCACTGACCACCAGGGGGCAGATGCTCAATGCAAGAGCTGCCCTGGTGGTCAGTGCACTCCCACAGGAGGAGTGCTGCTCAGCCAGAAGCCGGGCTCAGCCAGAAGCTGGAGAGTGCAGCGGTGGCGGGCACCCCTCTGACCTCCACAGCAGGCAGACATCCCCCCAGGGGTCCCGGACTGCGAGAGGGCGCAGGCCAGACTGAGGGACCCCTGAGTGCACGCATGTCATGCACCGGGCCTCTGGTTTACTCAGTAAAGGAATGTGCCTGCCCTTAGCTGGCACCCGGGACTGAGGGCCTCCCTCCCTGGCGGTGACAGCACCTGCCCTGGGCTTGCGGGACCAGCGAGGACTCAGTGGCAGTTCTGACCCTGCATCACAGGCTCGTCAGGGAGAGGAGACATCGCCCCATAGGTCCCCGCCCGAGGGCGCCCCTCCAGGCCCAGCTGTGTCATGGTCTGTGCGACGGGAGGAAGGTCGGCGACTGCACAGCGAGGCTCAGCTGGCTGCACCCTCGGGAGAGTGGAGGCGAGGGGGGGTGGGATGCATAAGCTCATGCCTGACTCCATATCTTTGAGGCATTGGAAACCCCACACGCACCCGCTTCCCTCATGGGGACTCAGCGGGTGTAACAGTGCCGGGGGGGGGGGGGGGGAGGGACGGGGTCCTGGGGCCTCTGGGAAGCCGTCCCTCCGTTCACAGTGGCTCTTCTTGACCTGAGACATGCTCAGAGCCCACCTGTGAGGGAACGTGGAGGGTCCACGGCAGGTGCAGGAAGATCCCCCTCGGACACGTAAGCCACAGGGGCTGCCGTGAGTTTCCCACCAGCTCAGAACATGCAGGCTGAGCTGCGGCTTGGGCCGGGAGGATGGCTCCGCTGCGCGTTCCCCGTGTTTACAGGCACCAAAACTGCCTGCTCCCTTCAGACGCAGAGCCCTGGACGCGTCACCCCATCTTCACGTCGCTTCTCCGGCTGCTGGGGCCGCCCCCAGCCGGGGATTCACGGGAGACCAGACCAGACCAGACATGTTCCACTTTCTTTTTTTCTTTAAGGAGAGAGAAAGATTTGCTGGTTTGCAGTTTTTATTTCATTTCTTTCTTTATTTTTAATCCTCACCTGAGGATACTTTTTCCATTGATTTTAGAGTGGAAGGGGAGGAAGGGGAGAGAGAGAGAGGGAGGGAGAGAGAAAGACATTGATGTGAGAGAGACACGTTGACTGGTTGCCTCCCACATATACCTGGACTGGGGATCGAACCCACCACCCTGCTATGTGTCCTTGACTGGGAATCAAACCCCAGATCCTTTGGTACAAAGACCAACGCCCTAAGCACGAGCCTCCGGCCAGGGCCAAGCCTTATGTCGTAACAGAAACTCTGCTGGAGCACTGCATTCTCTGTCCGGGGCCATGCTCTGAGGGCTGGCGTTGGGGAGCCTGTGCCTCTCTCATGGCCCCATGTCGTGCTCATGGCTGACAGAGGCGGGGCGGAGGGGGGCGCGGGGGGGGGGGGGGGAGAAGAAGGGGGAAGCCAGGCTGGGGAGGCGGGAAGGACCTGTGCACGGGGACTGCGCCCGCCATGTAAAACCCCATGCTCTCACCTGTTGCTTAGGTGTTGCTGTTTTCCCAGTTTGTTTGCTAAAATAGATGCTTTGGGGAAGAGGTTTTAAAGGATGCTGCACGAACACCTTGGCACAGGCCAGAGAGAACAGACTTTAGGAGCTGCTGCCTTTGGCTCCGGCCATGCTAACGTGGGTTTGCAAATGCAGGGTTAGCAGCCCGCAGTGTTGGGCCCCCTTTCAGCTGGGAGACCGAGTTCCCTCCCAGCTCTGAGCCCTCAGGTGGCAGTCCGGCCCTGACAGCCATTGCCTGGGCCCACGGCTTCCCGTCCTCCTGCCCTCAGGTGACCCCTGCGGTGACGCGGAAGCAGCGAAGGTCAGTTTGATTTAAGCTCCGAGTATTCTCAAACACAACCGGAACCCCTCCTTAGAGAACCAGTTTAAGGGGTTCCCCCCTAAGAAGCCATAAGCCCTGGCCAGGTGGCTCCGTGGGTGGGAGTATGGACCATACAACAAAGGTTGGGGTTCCACCCCCACCCCCACCCTCCGCCCCCCTCCTCCATCCAGGCACCTCCAGGAGGCACCTGATGTTTCTCAAGGATATCCATGTTTCTCTCTCTCCCCTCCCCCTTCTTTCTCTCTCTCTCCTTCTCTCCCCTCCTCTCTCTAAAATCATTAAGCACATCCTCATGAGAGGATTAACAAACACAGTGAGAGAGAGACGTTTACTTTAGAATCTGCCATCTCCCTTCAGCGGCGGCATGGAGGGCAGCGGCCAGCGGGCGGGGAGAGCAGGTGTGGAGGGGCGTCTCCCCGCGCCCAGTCGGTCGTGATGCAGGCCCCTCAGCGTGGAGCGGGTGCTGCTTCCATCGCGGGGGAGGCGAGGCGGGGGGCACGCATGGGGACGCCCACAGAGTGGCGGAGTGGGAAGGACCTCACAGGGGCTCCTGGGACCCGGGCCACCGTCCGGGGCTCAGGAATCTCACAGATGAGTGAGAAAGCGCCTTTCCCTAAAAGGTCTTCAAAAGCCTCGGCCTGTTGGAGAGCATCCATGTTCTGTGGGCTCTGCCATGTTCAGTCGCTCCCGTAACTTCTTTTGGCCTGAAAACCAGCCGGTGGGGCTCCTGCGTGAGGGTCATGCTTTGTGGCTTCGTTTCTTCGAGCTGTGCCCTCCTTCCGGGGAGCCCTGGGGTCCATTCTGCATCAGAGTGCGGCCGGGCCCATGCTGGGGCAGGGGTAGGGGGGTGCTGCGTGTCCGAACCGGGGACCACGGCGCCATCACAGGGCGCTGTGAGGGGACTGTTTCCCACAGCACCGCTGGCCACAGTGACACGCGTGGGGATAGACCTGCCAGGGGGCGGCCACTCCTGGAGCTGAGCCGGTTTGGACCACGTTCAGAGGCGGTCAGTGGCCCCGTGTAATTGTGCTGAAGGAGAGGCACCCGTCTCCACGTGGAGAGAACGTGGTGCGGAACAAACCAAGGTGGGGGGAACCTGGGAGGACGGGTCCGTTGAGGGCGTGTCTCCCGCAGGCAGGCGCTCCTCTGTGGCGGGAGGTGGGCGCGGAGTCGGCGCTGGCACTGGCGCTGGTGCAGGTTAAGCCCATCCTGGGTGCCATCCTCTCCCGGCGAGCAGGCGGCTGACGGGCTGGGCGGAGGGAGGCAGCGCTGTGGGCGTGGGTGGGGCACACGGCCTCTGTGCCGGGATGGGGAGGAGGCCGCGCTGTGGCTGCAGGAAGCTGGGGCAGAGAGGCTGAGGGGGAGCTGGGCTGGGGCACCTGGAGTCTCGGGCACCTGGAGGGGCATGCGCAGAGCATGACTGGACTGGGCTGGCACTCCAGGGCGGGGACACAGCCAGGCAAAGTCAGGAGAGGAAGCAGGTGGCTGGTGTGCGCTCGGTCGGAGAGGGACAGCACAGTCGGCAGCAGGAAGGGGGTGCATGCTCCCGTGAAGCATTCTCCACGGGCTGGGCGTGGACGGCCGTTCGCTCTGAGGGGCAGGAGCAGGATACAGGGCAGCGGGCTCAGGGCGGGTGTGGAGCCCGTCGGGGGAGGAGCCGGCTGGTCTTTCTGACTAACTAGTCCTCGCAGATGCGTTCCCGGGGCTGCGCTGGCGTCGTCAGACTCACTCCGATGCCAGAGTCCCGGGAGAGCCGGCCCGGCCTCCCAGGCCAGCGGAGCCTGGCGGCCGGAGGGCAGAGGGCGTTGCACTGGCCTTCTGCAGCATGCCATCGGCTCCCGTGCCTGCGGGTCGCCATGCCAGTCCTGAGAGTGCGGACAGCCGCATGCCCGCCTCCCGGGGTGGCAGCTTTGTGATCGTCCGTGCAGACGAGCCACGCCTGTGTGTGACGCAGCCGGGCTGGCGTGGCGGTCCCCGTCTTTGGCCTTCTCTCCGGGAGAAAGAAGGAGCCTGCGGGTCTAGACCTCTGAAATCGGAAGAAAAAGATCTGATTTGAGAAAGGGGCTCTGTTGAAGCTTTGGGGGACAGTGGGGTGTGAAGAGAGCAGATAAGCAGAGGGCTGGTATCCTGTGTCACCTGTGCCCTCCACAGAGCCCAAAGGGCTGCAGTGTTCCATGTCCAGTCTCAGGTCTGGCTGCGTTGTGGCCTCAAAGTGTGGAAAGCCCAAACGAACTGCAGGGCTTTTCATCCAACTTTTCGGTTTGGTTACCTTGTGGCCACAAAGCAGGGGCAGTAACCATGTGACCTGGGTGGAAGTTAAGCCTACCTCCTCTCTGTCGTAATTCTGCAGAGGCCGGCGTGCCCATGTCCATCCTGACGGGGCAGCCTGTGTTCCTCGCAGGGAGGAGTAAGGGAATGCAGCCGGGCGGGGGCAGAGGGCTCAGCAAAATAGCTGTGATCAAACCAGGAAGTCCTTGTCAGCCTTCATCCTCCCCAGCTGTGGGTGCCGGTGTGGGTGTGGGTGTGGTTGTGAGTGGGGGTGCAGGTGTGAGTGCGGGTGTGGGTGTGGGTTTGGGTGCTGGTGCGGGTGGGAGTGTGGGTGTGATTGTGGGTGTGTGTGCAGGTGCAGGTGTGGGTGTGAATGGAGGTGCAGGTGTGAGTGTAGGTGAGGTGCAAGTGTGAGTGTGGGTGCTGGTGTGGGTGTGAGGGCAGATTTGGGTA
Source organism: Pipistrellus nathusii (assembly GCA_963693515.1). Taxonomy (NCBI): domain Eukaryota; kingdom Metazoa; phylum Chordata; class Mammalia; order Chiroptera; family Vespertilionidae; genus Pipistrellus; species Pipistrellus nathusii. Next base: position 2,380,870 of record OY882868.1, on the reverse strand, counting down.
CAGGTGTGAGTGCGGGTGTGGTTGTGGGTTCAGGTACTGGTGCAAGTGTGTGTGTGAGTGTGGGTGTGGGTGCAGGTGAGGGTGTGAGTGGGAGTGTGGGTGGGGTGTGGGTGCGGGTGCGGGTGTGGGTGTGAGTTCAGTTGTGGGAGTGGGTGCGGGTGTGAGTGTGAGTGCGGGTGTGGGTGCAGGTGAGGATGTGAGTGGGAGTGTGAGTGCAGGTGTGGGTGCAGGTGTGGGTGTGGGTGTGAGTTCAGTTGTGGGAGTGGGTGCGGGTGTGAGTGGGAGTGTGGGTGTGGGTGCAGGTGAGGATGTGAGTGGGAGTGTGAGTGCAGGTGTGGGTGCAGGTGTGGGTGCAGGTGTGGGTGTGGGTGTGAGTTCAGTTGTGGGAGTGGGTGCGGGTGTGAGTGGGAGTGTGGGTGGGGTGTGGGAGTGGGTGCGGGTGTGAGTGTGAGTGCGGGTGTGGGTGCAGGTGTGGGTGTGGGTGTGAGTTCAGTTGTGGGAGTGGGTGCGGGTGTGTGTATGGGTGCAGGTGTGGGCGGGTATGGCTGTGGGTGTGGAGAAGATTCTGGAAACAGGATGGCACTCACATGAGAGCGTCTGAAAGCCGGTGGATGGGCTGTTGGAAGGAAAGCAGCAGGGCTAGGCCCAGTCGGACAGAGGGAAGCGTGCTGAGCGGCCGCCCTCCGTGCCTGCGGGGGAACAGGCGCTGGGCCGCGTGGGGCGGGGGAGGCCTGGGACACCGCGATCACCCGGGGAGTGTGATGGGTCAGTCAGGCGGGTCTCCATCAGAGGGGAAGATTGGACGCGCTGCCAGGCTCTGCGTGAAGGGGATGCTCCTTACAGCGGTCTCAGGAGTTTCAAGACGACTCAAGGCACTAGAATGTCTGGCTCCAACTTTGAGAAGCAAAATAGACACTACAGTCTGTCCAGTCAATGCCATGTCACGTGGTGCACGGGTAGAGACGAGAGGGCCAATCAGAGCGGCTGTGGTGGAAACGCTGTATTGTTAGAGTCCAAAGCCCAGGGCCCCTAAGGCATGTTTTAAGCTCCTCTGCTCCTCAGAGGGGCCGCGCCACCTCGCCCTCCATTGCTGAGCCTCCCTCCGGAGCTGGGCAGAGACAGGCCTGGGCCGCCCGCCGAAGTCCCAGCTCCGCCCCTGCCAGCCGAGGGCCTGGGCACATCTGGTGGCCGTACATTTGGAGACGATGCCTGCTCTGGTGCTGGGAAGAGATCACTGGTCAAGCACGAGCCTGCGCCCAGCACGGGTCCCAGCTGCTGCTCGGGGCTGGTCCGGGGGCGCTGGGCAGCGGCCTCTGGCCCGTCTCCGCTCTCGGCGTGTGGGGATCCGTGCTGCGAGGGCGCTCTGCCAAGCGGCGTGTTTGACGTGAAGGCATGCCACAGCCACCGTGCCCTGTGACCTTGGGGTTTTGTTTCAGTAACGGAAGCCTTTTCCCTGAAGGGGCGAAGGCAGACCCGACTGCGGAAGCGGCAGAGCCCTTGCCCAGTGGCCCCAGCGTGTCCAGAGCAGCTCACACGTCTGCCTTCTAGGTCAGCGGCCGCGGTTGGCAGAGCAGGCAAAGCCCAGAGAGGCCGAAGCCGCTACCGAGGGGCACCGCTGGCGGCCGAGATCACAGCGCAGATCAGCATTTTACTTTTTATCCTATGAATCGAGCAATCTGGTGAGACTTACTAAGGCCAGGGTCGGCAAACTGCGGCTCACGAGCCATCTGCGGCTCTTTGGCCCCTTGAGTGTGGCTCTTCCACAAAATACCTGGGCGAGTCTATTTGAAGAATTGGCGTTAGAAGAAGTTTAAGTTTAAAAATTTTGGCTGTCAGAAGAAATTTCTATCGTTGTACTGTTGATATTTGGCTCGGCTGACTGATGAGTTTGCTGACCACTGTCCTAAGGAGATTAATACACAAACCGATAAGAACTGTAAACTGCAGAGGAAGGGGACGAGGTGGCGTGACTGGCAGGTGCGCTGAGTTGTGCCCGGAGACCATGGAGAGGCACCCGGTTAGGCCCGGGGCCCTGCAGCGCCTGCGGTCTCTCCGCCTGGGCACCGGCCGCTGCTGCTTCCCTCCCACTGTTCCTGGACACGCTAGACTTCCACAGCAGCTTCTCATGGTTACGTAAATGAGTTGTATGAGTTGCTTTGGAAATAAGAAAAAATTGGGTGTGAGGAATGTTTTCCTCCAAGCTTTTAAAAGTGAGCAACAATGATCTGTTCTGCAGGCCGGGCGGATGCCGTAGGGAATGTCCTATCCATCGCGCACTTGAGTGACCGCCAGGGGCTGGCGCTGAAGCTAGTGAGGGCATGGGGAGTGGGGGCGGGGAGACCCAGGCACAGCTCCCCTGTGTGCCCTGGCGAATCGATGCGGCAGGGCCAGGTGTTGAAATGTGGGCGTTTTATCGGCTCAGAATCAGTAGTAGGTTGGTCCTCACTGTGGGTTCCAGAGGCCTTTGGGCTCTGAGGAAAGCCAGGGACCCACCGGCTGGGAACGTCCAGGACCTGCGGGTGACCGAGGCTCACAGGTGCCGCTGTCGCTCGTCTGTAGACCACGGTTCAATGTCATCCCCACCACGTGGCCGCCCAGTGGCTGCACAGGCTTCAGTGCGCCCCCGGCAGGTGCTCAGCGCTCTGATCTCACAGAAATGCTGACCGTCCGGTGGAGAGGCCCTGCTTTGGACTCAGGGGGCCTGCATGTCAGGGCCAGCACAGGCTTTTCGCGGTGCAGCTGCCCTGGGCAGTCTGGGTGACAGTTTCTACATGCAGCCAGCGCTCTGGTACCATCACCACACAGACTACTGTGTTACCACATGCAGAGACATGGAGGCAGGGGACATGGTCATCACATGCAGAGACGTGGGACATGGCCATCACATGCAGAGACGTGGGACATGGCCATCACATGCAGAGACGTGGAGGCATGGGACACGGCCATCACATGCAGAGACATGCAGGCGGGGGACATGGACATCACATGTAGAGACGTGGGACACGGCCATCACATGCAGAGACATGCAGGCGGGGGACACGGCCATCACATGCAGAGACGTGGAGGCGTGGGACACGGCCATCACATGCAGAGACATGCAGGCGGGGGACACGGGAGAGCTCGGCCAGGTCTCTTGGCCTCAGGGCCCCACCAGCCTGGCTGCGGAGAGAACGTGACTGATAGATGCCGACGTTTATTTCAAACAAAGTGCGTTTGCCATGTGGAATGAGCGGTTTATTTCCCTTCATGCCGCTGTGCGAGGCACGGCAGATAACGAGGTGCGTTGGAAGCAGTTAGTCTGCAGTTTGGACTATTACATTCACTCACTCAGGCTTTCGGCTGCATAGTCACGCTAAAGTCGTGGAGGCTTGCTTGTGCTTTATTTGTGCTCAGAACCCCATTTATCAGTGCTTCTTCCTCTCCACCTTGGCTCCCATGACGCTGTGAGGGACCTGGCCGTGCAGCTCCGCAGGGAGAGCGGCACAGGGTTTAAGATGATGAAAACCTTGCAGGGCGGCCAGATGTTCGGTGACGGGATTTGGGCTCTGAAGAATGACTGTCTTTGTGGCAAGTGGCTAAATGATAGGGGGATTTTATTAGCTTACTCTGGGCCGTTATACTGGGTTGCAGTTTTCAGATTTATGTATTGTGTTGTTATTGCTTGGATGAGGAAATGATACTTAAAGAAACTGGGGTTGAGTCCCAGAGAAACACAGAGAAAATGAGGTCACTGCGCCCCGAGAGGCTGGCCTGCGCCTGTGGACTCAGGGTGGCTCTAAATGTTACCCCTTAAGACCAAGAAGGGGAAACACTGAGCTCTCCCCTCAGGTCTGATTTCATGACAGAACCTCAAAGAGCCCTTTGGTTTTGTACCTTCTGAGCTGGATTAATATATCTTGAATTTAAGGACTAATCAGAAAAACAGAAAAAAGTCAGATTGTAAATCTTCAAAAGTACAGCTCAACTCCCCTGTGAGTGAGCATTAAGTATCTATAGAGACGGGCAGGACCCACGGAGATGGGCAGGACCCACGGAGACGGACGGGACCCACAGAGACAGGCAAGACCCACAGAGACGAAGAGAACCTACAGAGACAGAGAGGACCCACGGAGACGGGCAGGACCCACAGAGATGGACAGGACCCACGGAAACAGGCGGGACCCACGGAGACAGACTGGACCTATGGAGACGGACAGGACCCACAGAGACGGAGAGGACCCACGAAGACAGAGAGGACCCATGGAGACAAACAGGACCACGGAGACGGGCAGGACCCACAGAGACGAAGAGAACCTACAGAGACAGACAGGACCCACAGAGACGGGCAGGACCCACAGAGACAGACAGGACCCACGGAGATGGGCAGGACCCACGGAAACAGACAGGACCCACGGAGATGGGCAGGACCCACGTGCAGGCTGTCTGCCCCCGATGACCTTCAGAGAGAACACCCTCACTGCTGTTTGTGCGGCAGCTGGAGCGTCCCTCGGGGCTGCTGGCGGCATCGCAGGAGCGGGGCAGAGGGCGTTGTCCCTGCAGTGGGAACGGGTGTGCCTCTGGCCTGTGTCCATCGGGGCGTGTTCCTTAGTCCTCCCTGCAAGGCAGCGCAGTGACAGCCCAGTGTCCTGGCTCCGGCCGCCTGCGGGGCACGTGCGTCAGAGACAAAGGACTGGCTGTAGTGTCCCGGAGAGGAGGAGGGACGTGACCTCTGTGGGCTGTTGGACTCGCCCATCGGGAAATGCCATGCGTGTCTGTCCTCCCCCCCTGCCGGCCCCGCCCTGAACCCTCACAGAACCCTCACCGTCTGCTCTGTGCGCCAGGTGGGCGGCACGGGGACAGGGAGCCTAATGAACTGGAAACGCGAGGGAGAAGGACGCTCTGCACACTCCTGTCTGCACCGCACCAGGCACTCCGGGTTTTCAAAGCAAAACTTACGCTTATGCGTATCTCCTTCATGCAGAAGTACAAAAACAGTTTGGATGTAAGAACTAAAATAAAGCGATCAATATATCCCCGCCTCCCCAACTAGTTTTTGCTCGAATGCAGGTGAAATATTTATTTCCAAGGATGAGAATAAAACCTCTGATTCTTCTCTGTATAACTTTAATATCTAGAATAGAGTAATAGTCCTGTTATGTTGTGTGTTAATATATATATATTCAATCCATGCTAATAAAAATGTAACACAAACTACATATACAACTTAAAAATTTTAACAGCCATATTAATAAAGTTAAAGAGAAATAAATGGAATTGATTTCATAATATATTTGATTGATTTTATAATATAATATAATTGATTTAATATATTATAAAATCAATATATCCAAATATACCCCAAACCTTATTATTCTAACGTGAAACCAATATAAAAGTTATTAATGAAATGTTTACATTTTTTCATCCTTACAGTGTTTGAAATTGAATATGTATTTTGTGTTCATATGAACAGCATTTGAGTTCAGACCAGTGCATTTCAAGGGCTGACTCTCCATATGTGGCCAGGGTCCAAACTTTCAGCAAATCTGCACTGTGCTGGGTTTCCCATAAACTGTCTCGCAACCTCTTCTACAGTCTTCAGTTCAACTGTGGACTGAAAAACTCACCTCCAGGGAATAGAAACTGTATCTAAAGTCCATATCCTGAAGAGCAAAACTGGCCAATTGTATTTCTGTTATACAATGTACATTGGCATACGTAATAATTTTTAGTTTCAGAAGAGGTAGTGTTATTTCTATGTAACATTCACTGTCAACAGAGAAGAGAGTAGCATGCATTCAGTATGTACATTGCTGGGCATGTGCTGGGTGTTATGCACATTCTGGTCACCATGGATCCCAAGAAAAAAATGTGTGGTGCTTTTGTCACACCTGTTTTCCTGTGTCCCCTCCTGCCCTCTCTTAGGAGGGGTAAGGCAACAGCTAAGGCAGCAGCCACAGCTATTGAGAAGGGAATTGAGAGGAATTTGAACCTGAGATTTTTTAGGTTATTTACTGTCTGCTCCCTGGGGACTGATGAAGATTAGAAACCAGAGTGGGCATATCAGGAGACTCAGTTACTGTCTTCCCCTTCCCCACAGACACCGGCTGGCAGGCTGGTTTGTTGTAAGTGAACGTGAGATCCCCTCGGAGGGCGGGCTGCTGGCTGGGCTGCAGAGCAGTCCGGCCTGGGGAGGGGCTGCTGTTTGTGCTCAGGCCTTTCCACTCATTCCACAGCTGCACAGCCACCCCCGGCTCGGTGCTGGGAGGGAGCCCTCCCCCCACACGGACAGGCCAGGCCTGAGTCCAGGTGTAAGAGCAGTCCCCCACCTGGTCGCGGGGCCGAGCAGCAGGAGCCACATTCTGAATGTGAAGTGTGGCCATTTGGCATAGACGGCAATGCCCAGGCCCTGCCACGATGCCGCACTGTGTTTTTAGAAGGAAAAGCATTTGTAATTAGAGAATCGGGGTAGCTGGTTTCCCCCTCCGTTCTTTTGGGCCGTGTAAGCACCTTCTGACAAAATCTGCACTTCTTTTATTTTCCTACTAGGGACCCGCTGTGTGAAATCTCGCAAGACCCGGGATCCCTCCCTTCTCACCTTCCCTGCCCTCACCCCTGCCAGGGGACCACCCCGAGCACTGGTGTCCCGCCTCGTGTGGCCGGTGCGCAGTGGGACGGCCCCACGTCCTGGAGTGCCACCCCGCTGCGCCGCCCCATCTGCCCTGGCCCTCCTGCCCTGCCACCGCTGTGCGTGCTGCCATCTTGTGAGGGTGTTATGGCGTGAGGGTCAATTTGTACATTACCTCTTTATTATATAGGATCACACAGGATTTAAGATTTTAACTACAGTTCACATTCAGTATGATTTTGCATTGGCTTTAGGTGTGCAGCATAGTGGTCAGACGGTCACACTTACACAGTGCTCCCCGAGGTTTCCCGTGCCCACCCGCACCACACACAGTTACCGCGACGTGACTGACTGTTCTCTGTGCTGTAGTCTCCGTCTCTGTGCCTCTCCTGCAGCTTCCCAGCGTGTGCTTCTCAGTCCCTCCCTCTTTCCCCCGCCCCCTCCTCCCTCCCACCTGGCGGCCACCCGTCCACTCTGTATGTTTCCGTTTTGTCCATTTACTCTGTTCTTTAGAGGCCACATTTAAGTGAAATCTGGTGGCTCTGCCTTTCCCTGGCTGCTTATCTCACTCAGGGAATCCCCTCTCAGTCCGTCCATGCCGTGGCAAAGGGCACGGCTTCATTCCCTATGGCCGGGTCACGTTCCCTGGCCTGCGTGTCCCACAGCTGTTACCCGTCTTGGTGGCTGTGAGTGACGCTGTGGTGACCTCTCTCTCGCTAACTCTGCATCTCCCCGTGCTCTGACGCTGTAACAGAGAACTGGAGGGCAGGAAGGTCAGGACAGACGGAGGCAATTCCCCCTGGTGCCTGGTCGTTTTCTCTGCCCCGAAGAGACCCGCCCTCAGTGATCCATTTCCCAGCTGTTTGGGGCGCCACGGGGGAGGCCAGCCCGCCTGAGGCCTGCGGACGCCGGTGGCTTTCCGCAGGGAAACCCGGGGCCCTCGGAGCCGCAGCCGGGAGGACAGGACAGAGATGTCCCGGCTCCCAGAGCCCCCATAGAGATGGATAGGCCTGTGGCACTCGGGAGGGAGGAGCTGCCAGATCCTGCCTTGAGGAGAAGAGTCTGAACTGCCGGGAAGGGTCCCGAAGGCGTCTCCCCACACCTGGGCTGTCACTGAGGTGACGTCCCAGCCAGGTTCCCAGCACCGAGCCCAGGCCGCAGGTCACTTCGGTGAGGCTCTCTGTAAGCCAAGCGGGCAAGTGGCGGGCGGGCTGACCCCGCTCAGACCTTTGCTCAGCGTGGAGGCCACGGGGAAGAACACTCCTGCCGGCCGGGGTCCCGGGAGCCCTGCCCGCCGTGGCCTCGGGGACGGACGGCCCGGCCTCATTTCACACACAGACCGGGTCCATGTGGTTCCTCGTGGCAGCACGCTCCCTCCGTACACACCAGCCTGGGGGCACGTTTACAACCCACGGACACCCAGCCAGCGTGGCTCAGTGGTTGAACATTGACCTAAGAACCTGGAAGTCACAGTTCGATTCCTGGTTATGGCACCTGCCTGAGTTTCGGGTTTGATTCTCACTGTGGGGCATACAGGAGACGCCAATCAATGTTTCTTCCTCTCTCTTCCTCTCTGAAATCAATAAAAATGTATTTTAAAATTTTTGGATAAATAAAAATCATAGGACTTTTGTTGGAATCTCTCTTCTGGATTGAAACCCCGCTCCCCAAGAAACAGAGTGATAGTTAAGATTAGGTGTTTAATGATCCGAAAAGAGGGTCATGTGGTCCTGTCTGCTTTATTTTCATTAAAAACTAAAGATTTAGATGGTGCCTTTATGATTTATTGAGAATTGTGCCAAGACTATCAGTATTCAATAAATGTTATTTTTTTAAATTATTTTTAATCCTCACCTGAGGATATGTTTTTATTGATTTTAGGGAGAAAGGGAGAGACAGAGGTAGAGAGAAACATGGATGTGAGAGAGAAACATCGGTCAGCTGCCTCCCGTATGCACCTTGACCTGGGATTGAGCCTGCAACCTGGGCCTGTGCTCTGATCAGGATTTGAACCCACAACCCTTCAGTGCTGGGGCGAGGCTCCAATCACTGCACCCCCGGCCAGGGTTCCGTACACACTATTGCCACCCAGAGAAAGACAGATCTTCCCATCACTCAGTGTTCAGGCCAGAGCACCTTTTTAATGAGTTCAAAAACCAAGCACAAATGTCGCCGCTCTGTTACGGATATCTCACCTGTTTGGAGCTTTATTGTCGAGAACTGCCAAGCAACAGGCATGCATCATTTTAATTGAACCTTAAGCCTGACACTTTTATTGGGAGAAAAAATGGATCTCAGTGATTTTTCAGACATAAACTGCTGAGCCCGTGCTCCCTGGCGGAGCTGGCGGGTCCCCGCCTCAGGGGAGAGGAAGCCTCCCTGCTCCTCCCCTGAGCTCTGCAGACGGCAGGGCTTCTCCCAGGAGCTGTGCGCGATGGCTGCCCTTGTCCAGGCCATGTCACCAAACACGATGCCCTGTGCCAGGCATGCTGCTCATCCATGTGCGACCAGTCTTTCACATCCCCAGATCATCTCTGTGGCATGGAAGTCAGGGCAGAAAGTCTATATTTCGATGAGACAAGGAGGCAGATATAATTATGACAAAATGTACCTACAGGCCAAGCAACATGGTTTGGAAGAGCTGAGCGCTCTGCTGTACCAGGTCCCTCCTGCCCGGATCGGAAAGGGGAAAGGCTCGGTGGCCCAGTGTGTGTCTGTCAGGAGCACGTCCCTCCCACAGCGTTCCCTTGTCGTTCCGCCGCCCGCATGTCACACGTGCAGGCTGCCATCATCGCCCTGCCGTCATGTTATTGTTGCATAGAAATAACTCCACTCTTTTCCGTCTGATTTTCTCTGGAGAGTTAGCTGTTGGGTCTGAATTCATAACCTTTCCCAAGGTCGAAGGCAAATAGACTAATCCCCCAATTCTCTACCAGGGAGGGAGGGAGGCATTGGGGGGGGGGAGGGGGGACTGTCCCCTCTGTGGGATGGTACCCAGCGAGTCCCAGGAAGTGGGCTGAGCTAACGCTGCACAAAGCACAGGGCTGGGAGAAAGGCGGGTGAGAGGCGAGAAAGCCTGCATCCAGGGCTCTGTGGTCACCTTCCTGTTTGCTTGGTGTCTGGGAGCCCAGATCAGTGCTGGGTCCGTATGAAGATGGAGACATCTGGGGGAATGTTCTGGGCTCCCGGGCAATGTTGAGAATTTGGAACAAACCTTGGAACTACGCGCATCAGGACAAAATAGGACAAGCAGTGCTTACTGGAGTGCGGGGGTGAGAGCAGGTTACAGGTTTCTAACAGGGGTTTGGCAGGTAGCATAGCATGTGCCCAGCTCCTCAGGATGCTCTGGTGTCTGCCGATGGCCCTGGCTGCATTTAATAGCAATCTCTCCTGCACCCACCAGTGTTCCCGTTCAGGCAGCGAGTCGTGTGGTCAGCGTCTTTCTGATGAAGAATTAATATCTAAAATGGCATTGAGTGAAGAGTTTGTAGGCATTAATTTAAGGCCCCTTTTCCTATGTGTCTGTCTGGTCTCTGCCCATGTCTAAGGAGAAGGACAGATCTTTGCCTGAGCCACTGGGACGTTTGCTGCCTGGTAGGCGGGGGTGCAGAACTCCGTCCTTTCTGTGCAGCACCTGCCGTGAGGCGGGGAGACGGAAAGGCCCAGAAATAACGGGGTGAGAGTGTGCGGACCTTCCCTCTGTTAGGAGCTTGCTCCATAAGCATCACCATTCCACAGCAAAGAAAAAAGATCCGGAACCTTGTGAGAACGTGCAAAAGGAATCTCACCTGCCCAGGCCATTAGGTTCAATGCCGGCACTCTGCGGAGCACTGACGCAGAGGCTGAAACAGGAGGGCCATGTGCAGGCTTCCCGGGCTCCTTCCTGGCCTCTTTGCTCAGGTTTGCTAAGACCCGCTCTGTGAGCCATGAGCACAGGGAGGCCTGTGGTCAGAGCAAGTGCAGAGGGAACCTCTCACTCAGATCTCCACGCCCCCTGATCACTCTACCCCTTTGCCCTGCCAGGGAGTCCTGCCTGTGACCAGGACAGAAGCCCCTGGGAACAGCTCTGCTCCAGGAGCGGGTGTGCTGCTCGGAGAATCATCCCTGAGCGCTGAGTCCACAGGCGATGAGCCAGGCGGAGAGAACCCCGCAGTGCAGGCTCCTGAGGACAGAGCCGGGGGTAACGCAGTCAGACCCACCCCACCACAGGGGAGGGGACTTCTGTTCCACGGAACAGTCCCCACTGGGCTGTGGGTGAATGTACTGTGGTGGGTCCTGCTCTGGCGTCTGTGCACAGTGAGGGGGGATGAGGGAGGAACGGGATGGGGCAGGCAGCGCTCTGGCAGGGAAGTGTCCCGGTCGGTCCGCCTGGGATGCTCTGAAACAGGAGGGAAGCCTCCGGCCTCCTGTGATTCAGTTAGTGACAAGGAACCAGGATGCTGAGTCAGAAAGGAGCCGTGGTGGTTACTGTTCATTCCAGAAGGAGAAAAAGACAAGCCGCAGAGACAAAGGTTTACCGAACTCCCGTGTTCACATGCTGATGGATGCAGGGACAGGTTCACATACATCCTCTGCCTCTCCCATTCAGCCTGAGCCAGAGAGCAGAGCGGAGCGCAGTCACGTGTGACAGGACTCAGTGTGGGTGGTCAGACTCCCCTGTCACTGCAGGGACTTGGCCAGGTCTGGCATCCCCTGGGGTCATGTCTTCCTGTTTCTCATCCAGGAGTTTCTACCCTGCCTTCCACAGTGTGGGTTTGGACTCCAGCCTCCTCTCCTGGACCAGAGGCGGCATGACTCCGGCCTGGGGCAGGAGGCGGCAGGGTGGCGCCCCCTTCCTGCCTTTAGAGTAGCTCCCCTCCCCTCCCGTTAGCCCTGGGGGCCTTCACTCCCTGGGACCGCTTCCCCCCAGACCGCGGGCACCGCGGTGTCGCCGTGGCATGGCAGTGTTCCGAGCTCTGGGAAGCGGGACCGGTGGCTGGTGGTTGGTCCAGCTCCCACCAGCGCACAGCTTCAGGCTCTGAGTGCACGCACACCGCTGCCTCAGTTCCTCTTTCCTTAGACCCAGAGACGAGAGGCTTTCTGGGGGCCCCTGTGAAAACTGAGCAGAGCCTGCCGGTGGCCTCAGTGGTGAGAGCATGCACATGGGCACCAAAGGGCTGTGGGCTTGATCCTCGGTCAAGGACACATACTGTTACCAGTTAACTCCCCGACACAGTTGTGGCGCGTGTGTGAGGCAGCCAGTCAATGCGTCTCTCACATTTCTCTCTCCCCTCCCTCCTTTCCAGCCTCCCTTCCGCTCTCTCTAAAAATCCATGGGAAAAACTTCCCAGGTGAGGATAACAGCAAAGAGACTGAGTGTACAGAGCTGACAGCTCGTCTGCCAGGGCCTCAAACGCGGTCCCCAGACACAGGGCCGTCTGGGCATGAGGTTTTCCCATGACCTACCCGCGGGCAAGACACATTGCGCCAGCCCTGGCTCCCTGCAGCCGCTGCTGAGGAGGCCCTGGTGGAGCAGGGACTGCAGAGGAGAGGGAAGCACCCGCTTTTCAGGGAGCCGCTGAGGTGTTGAGCACGTGGCCCTAGGCCCTCTATTGGGCCGGGCACGGCGCAGGGCAGGAGGGAGCTGGGTGAGGAAGGGCTTAGGATGGTGCTCTGGGGAGGACAGCCATCGGGGCCACTCTCAGGGGCTCCGTCTGCGCCCGGCACCCGGCACCTCCCAAGCGGGCATGGCACAGCTCTGAGATCCGCGGGCTGCCTGGTGGCTACATAGAGACCAGGGTGCAGTGAAGAGCTACTGACAAACACAGCCACATTCTCTGGGTCCCTGGGAAACGCTCCTTCTTTCCCCCAAAATAGGTCACTAGTCACGTGGCTACAAAAGTCCGGATGTTTTCATGTTGGCATGCTACCTGGAGATACCGCAGTGCCATGTATGTTCCTTTGGGAATGGGCTAAGCCAGTGGTCGGCAAACTGCGGCTCGCGAGCACATGCAGCTCTTTGGCCCCGTGAGTGTGGCTCTTCCACAAAATACCACGGCCTGGGTGAGTCTATGTTCAAGAAGTGGTGTTAGAAGAAGTTTAAGTTTTAAAAATGTGGCTCTCCAAAGAAATTTCAATCATACTGTTGATATCTGGCTCTGCTGACTGGTGAGCTTGCCGACCACTGGGCTAACGTACCTTTCAGTGGTTTGTGGGATGGGGGCGTGGCCAAGGGTCACAATAATTCACAACGAGGGGATCAAAAGCGTGTTCTCCCTCGCGTCTGGACCAAAGCGTGACACGGTCCGATGCGGCTCTGACTGGGCTGGGCGGTCCCAGGACCTGTGTCTCCCACCGCCCCCCCCCCCATAAGGCTGTGGAGGGCCCTGGGAGGCGGCAGGTGGGAGAGCTTCGGGTCACTGTCTGTCCTCTTGCCATCGGTCGTCCCAGGAAGCAGCTGCCCAGTCCAGACGGGAAGCTCCTGGAGAGTGCTGAGCCCAGGTCGTCAGGTGGGGAGGTTCGGAGCGGCCGCTGCTCAGGGCTGGTGGAGGAGCGTGAGGACGCGGGGATTCTGGTTCCTCTGCAGAGAAGCACAGTGGTGTCTCCCTTTGTGGGTCCCGTGAACAACCGGTTCATCTCTGCAACCTGGCCGAGTTTTAGTCCCCACCCCCACCCCCGGCACGGCCCCAGGGTCCCTGGCAGCACCTCAGGGCCATCGTCATCGGGAACCGGGCGGAACACTGGCCTTGGCCGGGGATGCGTGTGTGGTCCTGGCATTGGAGACCGCGGGAGGGCTGGAGGCGGGGCTGTGTCCCCAGGGGGCAGGATGGTGTCCCCCCAGGGGGCAGGGCTGTGTCCCCAGGGGGCAGGGCTGTGTCCCCCCCAGGGGGTAGGGCTGTGTCCCCCCCAGGGGGCAGGGCTGTATCCCCAGGGGGCAGGGCTGAGTTTCCAAGGGGCAGGGCTGTGTCCCCCCAGGGGACAGGGCTGTGTCCCCAAAGGGCAGGGCTGTGTCCCCAGGAGCCGGGCTGCATCCAGAGCGGCAGCGTGTCTGGGGGAGACAGCAGCTTGCGCCTCCATAGGATAATGGCACACGTCCCCTTTGGCTGTTTCGGTAGTTCTGCTTCAAGCCTATTTCCCCTTTTCCCCGGGGTCTTGGAGGAAAGTCCACCTTGAACTCACCACCCAGTTTGGAGGTGATGGCATGTTGGCCTCTGGGAGGAAACATACATATTTCTTGGTGTTTTGTTCTTTTCCAATTGAGTGTTATTACACTGTTTGATTTCTAGGCAGGCGTTAGTGTGAAAGACATTTATTTTCTACGAATTCTGTGGGGAAGCACGGGCCTTGTGGGAAGGTCTGTAAGGAGGATTCTCCGGAAGGCCGGGCCTCGGGGGGCCTTGCCCAAGGCGGCAGCCCCTGCCTTGACTTTTCCGAACACGCCGAGCCCAGTGTTCTGCTGGAACCTCTCTGTTTAGTCTTTAAAGACCGGCCTTGTGGAAGCAGGTGCTCTCTCAGGATGCTCACTGCTGACCGTCCGGAGGGTAATTTTAGCTCAAGCTGTTGTACAATAAAAGCCTAAGGAGGCAGCGAGCAGCACTGCTCTTTACTTCTAAGGCAAAGCAGCCCCTCAGCCTCTCTCCACAGAGAGTGTCCACCCGCCGCTTGGGGTCTGCCGGTCAGCCCCGGCAGAATTCTAGAATATGGTCCCCGTTTCGAAACCTCCAGCCCCACACTTCGGAGTAATAATCATGATAAAAGATGTCATGTGATTTAACTCAATGCCAAGATCACCTGGGTTGTGTAAACATCCCTCCCCACAAAGCACCGGGTGCCAGTGGAGCCAGGGAGTGTGGAGTCTGAGGAGCCGTATGGGATTGAAGGGGAGGGGGGAGGGAACCCTGATCCGAGGCAGACAGCCATGAGGTGGGCTGGGGCCCTGTGTGGGCAAACAGGTGCCTCTGCCATGAGAGAGGGTGGGCGGGGAAGAAGGGGCTTGGTCGCTTCCTCCACCAGGCAGCCCCCCTGGGTGGCATGGAGGTGGGAGGACGGTCCTCTGGGTGCTGGGCGGTCGGCGGGGTTACCGGGGACTGGAGGAGTGAGGGTCCAGGACAAGACACATGTGTGAGTGCAGCCGCTTCCCACCTCCTGGTGGGACTCCCAGCTGTAGAGGGGGCCCTGCCGCGGCTCAGGAGTTCTCGCTGAGCTGACCAGAGCCGACTCTGGGGTGGAGGAGGCGGTGGGCGTGTGGCCGCCATGCTGGGCCGCACGCTGCCTCGCAGGAGTGGTGCCCCATTGGTGCACAGCGGGGCCCGGCCGGGGACCCGGTCTGCTCGCCTCCGGGCCCTCTCCGAAGTGCTGCTGGGATTGCCCACACAGAGGCAAAGTAACCCGCTCACAGTTTCCATTTCAAACCGCGGAGTCGTGGCGATACTGTGACGAGAGGAAAATGGGCCAGTTCTAATGGCACAGATGCTCTCCGATCCGAATGTCCAGGAAAAACATCTGAAATGGAGACTCGGCGGCAGGTGCTGTCCCCATGGTAGGCACATCCCTGCCAGGCCCAGTGGCTCCTGCTGGAAAGTGTGGGGCTCAGCTCACTGCCCCCCAGCACTCCTGTCTCCTACGTCCTCACCCAGGATACCCCCTTTCCCCCCTCCCACCCTCCCGTCGGGGAGTCCTCATGGTCAGGTCTCCTCCAATCCTGTGCCAGAAACCGGCCCCATGGCACCATCCCCAGGCGAGGGAGGCCAGTGGAACGGGGCTGCCGAGGGGGGCGGACAGGGTAGGACTTAAAGTGGCTTTGTGGGGACCCCCAGGATCGGTTGTCTGGGCTCTTGCCCGGCTCCGGGGATCATGCCCACTGTCCCTGAGCCCACCTGCTCCAGACCCCCGGGGAGTGTGGCCAGCAGGTGCATCTGGAGGGACCTCCACGGACGGCACTTCTTACCAAGTGCGTGTCCTGCCTCCCCGCTCGCCTTTCCCATGGGGCATGGCGCTTACTTCACCTGCATTCAGGCTGATTCCGCAGCAGGTGAGGCTCTCTGCAGCCTCACAGGAACCAGATGGCGATGTGGCAGACTGACATTTCCCTCGGAGCACACAGCACTGTTCCCATTTGTCTGCCATCTGACCTTGACTTCTCTCCTGGGAGCGTCACCTCCGAGGGGGCCAAGCACTGTCTCCTCCTTACTTCTCGCCGTGCCGTTGGTTGTTTTGAGGTGCTGAGCGAGCGGGAGCCTCAGCCTGTCATGCAGTGGCTGCCGCCCGCCCACCCTGCTGAGCTGGGCCATGTCTCCTGCGGCCACAGCCGCCCCTCGGCCCCTCCCCTGTGAGTTCCACAGTAGACAGCCGTGAGCCCCCCCCCCCCCCCCCCCGTGGTTCCTGACGGGCCCGTGCGTCCTGCCCACACCTCCTGTCCTGTGTTTCCCGTGCCGAGGGCGAGAGGGCCTTCTGATCATCAGAACAAGCCCCGCTGCCCCTCCTCTGGGCACCATTTCCTTTGATGCCATGGACCTTCTCAAGGTCACAGACTCTTCTGTGAGTTAAAGTCGTCCGTCTGTTCGTCACCATAGAAACCTTTGATCAGAGAGCAGGGACTCTGCTTCTGTCGTGACCTCTGGCCCATGGGTCTCTCAGGGCATGGCGGCCTCCCTCCCCACTGTCACTCCCTGGGGAGCGCGCCGGTGACAATCATCCTACACTCCCTCTACAGCCTCTGAATTTTCTAACCATGGGATTCTCTGCAATCCAAGTGCGTCTCAGTCATTCCCAGACACAGGCTCAGATTCCTGGGGTTTCACACCTGAGTGTGGACAAAGCAAGGACGTGAGGCCCCTCCTCTTCCTGGGCCTGTGTCCTCCCTCACGCTGAGGCCTGGAGCCCTCCTGAGGGACCCGACCAGCATAGCAGTGGGACCTGAATCCCACCACCCCGAGCGCAGAGTTCAGGGCCAGGTGCTGAGCGTCCCTGTGCCGCGTGTAACACATTAAAGCAATGCCCCCTAGAAGGTTGAGTCTGGGGTTGCAAGTAAGTGAAAATCTACACATTACAGTGAACTTTCACCCTCCGTGGAACCTTGGTTCTCGAACTTGAGTTGTTCTGGAAGTTTGTTCAGAAACCCAATCATTTTTTCCCATTAGAAATAATGTAAATGGAATTAATCCGTCCCAGACCCCAAATGATCCCGTTTTAATGTTTCTTATACACAGCACATGCCAAATGTACTGCTTAATCTATAAATAAGTACTTTAAAGACAAAAATGAAATGAAGTGTACAGTAAAAAATAAAAATCTATACTAATAAAAGGGTAATATGTAAATTGGTCAAGACACCCTCACAGTAGCAATGGAATGGCAGGGTGCATGGGGCAGCCAGGCTGGCAGAGGGGTTAGTGAGTGACAACCAAACAACTGAACAAGCAGGCCGCATGGGCAACCAGGCCAGCGGGGGGGGGGGGGGGAGGCAGTGATGGGTGACCAGGCCATCAGAGGGGGGCAGTGAAGGGCAACCAGGCCAGCAGGGGGGTAGTGGGGGGTGATCAGGCCAGCAGCGGGAGGGGCTGTTAGGGGCAATCAGGCTGGTAGGTAGAGACAGTTAGGGGTGATCAGGCTGGCACGGGGGGGGGGGGCAGTTAGGGGCAATCAGGCAGGCAGGCAGGTGAGCAGTTAGGAGGCAGCAGTCCTGGATTGTGAGAGGGATGTCCGACTGCCAGTTTAGGCCCGATCCCCAGAATCCCAAGGGGTCCTGGATTGGAGAGGGTACAGGTTGGACCCCCCCATGCATGAATTTTGTGCACTGGGCCTCTAGTTTAATAATAATAAGCATTAACCAAAGTAAAAAACAATGCACTAAAATACAGCACAGTTTCCTGAGATGTTATCAATGTGAGGCTTAGCATTCTCTCCTTTGTCTGTGGCCTGAGAGGTGCGTGACTGGTCACACGGGCAGAGCATGGGAGGGTTGAGGGGTGGGAAGCGAGCTGTCGGAGATGGAGACGTTGGGGACTGAGGTTTGACTCCACAGCAAGTTTTTCCACTGCTCTCCTCCCCGTAGCCTCCTCCTGAGAGGCCACCTGGAATCCAGGGTGACAGCACAGGAAGCACTTCGCTGGAGAAAGGCCCCTGTCACCACGCACCACCCACTCGAGTCCTCGTAACGTGGCTCTGCGTCACGTTGTTGTCTCCGACCAAGCTCCGTGCAGCTCAGGTTCAAGTCCCAGAGAACAGAGGACGCAGAGGGCGAGGGTCACAGAATCCTGCCTTGACTCAGGTTGAACAGACACCACAGACCCTTGTATCTGAGGTTTTGAAAACCCAAAGGTTGTGTGTTAAATGAAAAAGATCTGACAGAGAATCATTGCAGGGGACTGTTTAAATAGGGACATTTTAGGCAAACATTTGGCTTCAGAACATTGAAAGATTCAAGTGATAATGTTTGCAGATCCTTTCATACGCTTGAAAAATTAGCAACCAAATCTGGCCATTCACACATAATCTCTATTTGACCAAAGCATGCTATGAAAATGGAATAAACTGTAATTTATCTCCACTGACAGCTAATTTCCTCGAAGTTTGATTACAGGGAAAACTAAATTTGCTTAATTGGGACTTTGGTGTTTAGTCTGTACACATGTGAATATGCTGTCTCTCCTACATGAACATTGCTAGAAATAAATTACCGATTTTATTTTGTCCCGTTTAAATGTTGCCAAACTGAGAGCACATTGGAAGAATGGGTTTCACGGACAATGAGAACAGGTGTCAGTAGATACAGCCTCGTTGGGGAGAGCCATTAACACAAAAATAGGGTTTTGTGACAAGATCATTCTGCTGACAAAATCAGCCAGAAGAAAGCCATTTGTGGGGTGAAGCACCCCGCCCTGCAGCAATGCGCTCTGAGGGACCGAGGACCGTGGGAAGCGAGCATCGCTGTGGTAGGCATGGTAACGGGCACTGCCATTTGGGGGCGTGAAGAGCTGGGCAGCAAGTACAGTTGTGCCCCCTCATCTGTGGTTTCACTTTCCGAAGGTCCATGACCTGCGGTCAACAGGGGCCCAAAATATTAGATGACAAATTCCGGAAATGAGCAATTCGTACGTTTGTAGGGGGTCTTGTCGAGGGGAGAAAGGGTTCAGTACCCTCTGAGGTCTCAGGTACTAGCGTACCCTCCACGGAGAAGGGGGACGCCTGCACAGGTGAAGGCACAGGCGGTTTCAGGAGATGGGTCCCAGTTCTCACCCGCACATACGCTGCCTCAGCGTCCCCCGGAGAGGCCAGTTAAGCAGCAGGCGTAGGTAGCTCACCTGAAGGAGCGCGATGAAGCACGTCAGAGAACCCACACTAACTTTCTCAAGTGGCCCGAGGTTGCGGGGCGCTGTTCTGGAAGCAGGGAGGGTCTCCTTATGTGGGAGCAGACCCACCAGTACTTCAGCTGCATGCGGGTCAATAATTGGACTAAAATATTATTTTTAAAAGCATTGGAGGTTTTCATCGAAATCCCCAAAGAAATGGAAATCTTAATTAAATCTGAACGGGTACTTCTTAGGCCTGAGGATTCCAATTTTATTTTTCATCTCACGGAACACTCTCTATGATTAAAGCTGATGTAAGTGGGGAAATAGCCAATTACTTAAAGGAGAATGGCGTTCAATGAGCCCTGAGCAAACAGAGATCATTTGACTCTCGGAGCGCAGCCGATGGAAGGGACTCCGCGGCAGCGTCTTCACCCCCGAAGCCGTGTGCGGGGCCGGCTCCTTGCTCTGCCCCCTCATCTCTGGGCAGAATTGTCTGCATAATTGCAACTTCTCCAAAGTGACAACTTCTGACAATACTTTTAAACCTTGCCGATGGAGATTTAAAGAAAAAGGGACGGCACTCTCCTTGCTTTGTTAAAGAGTGAGGGGGAGTTTCTGAAAACGTGACCCTCGGTCCCGCCGGCCAGCTCCCCTTTCTTCGCAGGCCGTTGCTGGAATCCTCTCTAGCTCATTCTGCCCCTGCGTGGCCCTGTGAAGAAGAGGGGGGTTTTGGTAGCACTAACCAATGCCACCAGTTCTGACGATGCCATGGACAAAGCACTGAGGGTCCAGATCACAGTGAATCGGAGCGAGGTGACGGTGTTAGGAGAGTCGGTGGTTTTGCTCTGGCGGCGGGCTCAGTTCATTGGGTGTCATCCTTGCACCGAGAGTCACTGGTCCAATTCCTGGGGAGGGCACTTGCCTGGTGGGTTCAATCCCTGGTGGGGGTGTGCAGTGCAGGTGGTAGCCAGCGATCAATGTTCCACTCTTACATCGATGTTTCTCTCTCTCCCTCTTCCTTTCTTTCTAAAAATCAATAGAACATCTTTAAAAAAAAAAAGAGTGTTAGTGGTTTCTGCCAAGTATACCATTCAATAGAAGAGGCTATACCTGCCTGACACCATCTAGGCTGGCAGAGGGCGGAGAGCAGGAGGGCTGAGGTCAGGCAGGGGGCGCGCCCTGGGCACGGAGGCCATGAGGGGGGACCCTGGACTGGAGTCTGCTCCCCTGGGAAGTCCCGGAGAGAGGTGTCTTCATTCCCACACACCCAGGCCCATGGCACGCAGCACACACTTCACCAGGCACGTGTGCTACGCTGGGAATTGTCAGCACATAGTGGCCGTGCGCTTGTGGCTGTGGCTCGTGTCTGGACTTTAGGAAATCTGTTCAGTGAGGCCAGGACCGTGTGGGATGGAGTCAGCGCTCCCCCCAGGTCTTCTCACCCCGAGGCCTCAGTCAGGCCCCGGTCAGAGCTGAGTGCGAGAAGCGGCTCTGAAGGTCAGAATGAGACTCAGCCTTTACTGGAAGGAGAGCAGGAGTGAGCCGTGAGACTTTGTGGATTTGTGCGCAGACAGCCTTGTCAGAACGCCGGCGAGAGAACTCGGGCCACTGACAACACTGGCCAGAAGCAGAACGCCAGTGAGCACACTCCGTCTCTGCCCTGGGGGAGGGCAGCTTTTGCTGGAGTGTGAGGCACCCCATGAGCCCCGTGAAGGAACTCCATCCAGCTCCGGGGATACAGCCTTGCCGCCCTGGAGTCTGAAGCAGGCATCATCAGGTCATTCCCAGCGGGTGGGGTCGCCGCCTGCAGTTCAGGGGCCGAATGCAGCAGGTGCCACTGGGTGAGCGTTTGGCTACAAGAGTGGGATCCAGTAGCTGGGACTCTGTTGTCAACTGAGATCTAAACGTTTTAAATGGAACATTCCAGAAAGAAACAGTTCCCCACTCAGTCTATTATACATGACTCTTGTTGGAGTCTCTCTAAAACATCTGTTGATGGGCATTCTTTTCTTAAAACATTTTTATTGATTTTTTTAGAGAGAAGAAGGGAGAGGGAGAGAGAAACATTGATGTCAGAGAAGAACATTGATGGGCTGCCACCTGCACACCTCCCACCAGGGATTGAGCAAGTAACTTGGGCATGTGCCCTGCCCAGGAATTGAACCAGCAACCTTTCGGTACATGGGGTGACACCCAACCAACTGAGCCACACCAGCAGGGCCTGTGGATGCCATCCTGTAGTGATCACTCATGTCGTTTGTGGATTAGGTTTGTCTGCTCAGTGCCGTGAACGTCCCATGCGTTAGTTCAGTGCATGCACACATGTTCCTACGAGGGTTACAAGCTATGCGGACGGTTCTGCCAGAGACTTCCACAGCAGTATTCCATTGTGTGCGCCCGTCAGTCTGGGAGTTGAATGTGGTTGTCTGCTCGCCAACGCTTGAGTGCCTGGCCGGGCTGTGTTTGGTTGAGGCTGTGGCTGAAACTCTGATAGGTGTGATGAAATCTCATTGTCTTTTTAATTTGCATTTCTGTGCTGGCTAAACACCTAGGGAATTTTTGTCCAAGTACTTGTTTTCCATTCTGTCTGGCTTCTTTCCTCAAATGCCTATTCAAGTTGTTTGCCCATTTTTATTGCATTTGGGTCAGCTGGCTTTCTCTTTCACCTGCTGATCTGTGAATGCTATTTACATATTCTGTAAGATCTTCTCTCCATATCCTGCCTTCTTCCACAGTTTTGTTTTTTTCACATTAATGTCATTGAGGAACAGAATGTTAAAATGTTGATGAAGTAACTTTGTCAATATTTTTATTTAGTGTTTTATCCTTGTTATCATGTAATCAAATGTTTATCTTATTCAAGGACATGGCAATTTGTTCCTTTATTATTGTCTGGGAGCTTTATTATTTTACCATTTGGGTCTATGATTGGTCCAGAAGTACTTTTGAATATGGTGTGAGGTAGGGGTCATGATTTATTTATTTTTGGTTACTGAAGTAGTACAGCACCAGTAGTGAAAACATTATTTCCTCACAATAGTGCTTTATTAAAAGCTTGGAGACATGTGGCCTAGTCCCAGACTCTCTCTTCCACTGGTTTGTTTATTCTTAGACTGAAATCACGCTGTTTAAATTCCTGCACCTTTAAAAATAAGTCTTGTCACCTGGGAGTTTCAGTCTTCAGATATCAGCTTCAAGAGTGTATTTGCTGTTCTGTGCCCTTTACATTTTCTTAAAACTTTTAGAATCAGCTTGTGAAATGCACACATGTACACACACACACACAAACAAACACACATACATACACACACACACAGCAGTTGCAATGTTTGGTTGAGATTGCCTTCCCTCTACAGAAGATGAAATTGATGAAATTTACACATATACAATATACATTTTCCCACCCCTAGACGTGAATGCCCCTCCATTATTTAAATCTTTTATTTCCCTTAATGACATTTTAATGTTTTTTTCCAGATTATTCCCTATGTATCTGGGGGTGTTGATGCTAATATAAGTGCTTTTATTCTTTCCTTTTTATTTCCTTATTTAAATTTATTTTTAAATGATATGTGATATACAATGTGATCTTAGTTTCAAGTGTACAGCTAGTGAATAGACATGTACATCCCTTACACTAGAGTGACACCCCGCTCCCCATACGTGCAGCGCCCACCGGGCCCGTCCATAGTGGTTACAGTGCTATTGACTACATTTCCCTGTGGCTGTTTTCTCATCAGCAGTTTGTACCTTTGAACAGCTTCACCTATTCATCCACTGCTCACCTCCTCCTTCTGATAAACATCAATTTGTTCTCTGCATCTGTGAGTTAGTTCCTGTTTTGTTTAAAAAATAGATAACAATAATTTTTGTTCCTTGGACAAAAGTTTCAGTCAAACCTCTCATTTAACAAGAAAATCATAATTGTTGTGTTGCCAAAACCGGTTTGGCTCAGTGGATAGAGCGTCAGCCTGCAGACTGAAAGGTCCCAGGTTCGATTCCAGTTAAGGGCATGTACCTGGGTTGCGGGCACATCCCCAGTGGGGGTGTGCAGGAGGCAGCTGACCCATGTTTCTCTCTCATTGATGTTTCTAACTCTATATCCCTCTTTCTTCCTCTCTGTAAAATATCAATAAAATGTTTTTTTTAAAAAGAAAATCATTGTTAAAACGAAGAACTTCTAATACTGCATTTTATCATCCTCGCGGTCTATTTTAAATGAATCGTGAACAATGAATATCTGACCTTAAGAATAGAGTAAAAGGTTAAAGTAAGAAGAAATTCATCTAAAATTTAAAAAATTGTATTAGTCCTCTTCAATCTTAAACAGAACATATACAGTGCCCCTGTCATGAATGCATTATCTTCAGACAGTGGTCCCAGTTTGTTGGAATTAAAATAAGATTCATTTAATGCGCTATCGTCGTTCATCTGTTAAATTACAGCACTTTGCTCACCATTTGTAAAATAATCTTCAAACTAATGAAGTACTGTCAATTGCATGACATCCAGTTCTAACCAAATTGCTGTTAATTGCATCCAAGGCTTTTGTAAGGTCAACAAGGGTTGCCTTTTTGTATCCTCTCTTGAAAATGGCAGAACTAATCCCTTTTCTGTGTAATGCATTCAGGCTGGGGCAGCTCAGAGCAGGTGGGGCTTAGATTCCAGAACCTGGTTTGCAAGCGCTGCCTTTCCCAAGAGCAGCTGGAGGGCTGGAGTCACCCTCGCAGGTCCTCCTTAGTGGCTCCTCAGGGATGGGCGTCCCTCTCAAGAGACAGGCCTCTGCAGAGCAACTCCTCAAAGAGCTCGGCCCGGGCTGTTTCGGTTTAATAATGATCGGCCTGCATCCCGCACCCTCCTCCCTCCCTCCCGTGCTGCACAGTCAGGCTGGCAAGTCAACGCAGCTCTACTTGGAGTGGCGGGTGGGCAGTGGTGGGCACAGCGAGCCAGGCAGCCCGGGCCAAGGCAAGGAGGGAGAGGGGGGCACCACCTAGACCCTGAGGGGCTCAGGGGCTTGCAGGGCCTCGTTCATTCTGAGACCTGACCCAATCCTTAGAGCTTCACTGAGTTTTCAGTAAGTTTTATACTTTAATGTGCACATTTTCCAACAGTTTCTATCTGTAAACCGAATAGCTTCCCCAGGGCCGTTCTAGAACTCTCTGGGTGTCTGAGTCCGAGGTCTCCGGGTTCAGGACAGGATTCAGTTGTCTGCAGAGAACTCCCTCTTGGAGGTCAGTGGGAGGCTGGCATGGGGAAGGGCTGCCTGGTGCAGTGCTGGCCGTGGTGCTGCGCTCCGAGGGGCTCGGCCTCGGTGCAGGGAGATCTCGGAGCAGAAAGGGGACAGCGCTCACCCGGAAACTGGGCAGGCTGCTAGGTCGGCAGGCCTGGGAGTGAGAGGCCTGTAGACAAATGCCTCCAGGATTCCTGAGTGGGTCCTGTGAGCGGGTTTTGGGACAGATTGCCGATCTGGGAGGAGACAGCCAGTGCCCACGTGGGTTGTGCCACACGCCTGCAGAGTCTGAAATCAAACCCTCAAGATGAAGGCTTGGCCCGTGGACGCTGGGCCTCCAGACTCAGGGGCGTCCTTGGCTGGGACATGGGCGGCTCGGGGACAATGCCATGCCCACGGGAGCCAGGGCGCCGGCCCTCCTGGCCTGCGGCACAGGACGGAGCACCATGGCCTGTCCTGCAGTCAGGCTTTAATCGGCAGTGCAGAGGGAAGAGGTGAGCATGCCCAGGAGAAGGAAGCTGCAGTGAGTGAGGACACAGGTGCGGGCCAGGAGGGCAAGGCGAGTGCCAGCGTCAAAGCCACTGCTTTCCCAGGGCCAGCCGTGCAGGCTGCTTTATGCCTCGGGCAGAAGCCAGGTCAAGTCTCCCGGACTTTGAAGGTCGGCCCTGCCCTGGAGGACGTGTGTGAAAGCGTAGTGCAGAGGCTGAGGCAGCTCTGAGGGCTGGAAAGGCAGCTCAGAAAGTCCTCCTGATGCAGCAGCTTCTGAAAGGAAAGGCAGCTGCTCAGCTGCAGGGGGCACTTGCTGCTCCCACGGGGGCTGTGCCCACCTCGGGCCACGCCCACCTCAGGCGGCAGGTCAGCATCCCCAGGACCTGGACTGACCTGCCTGTGGCCTGAGGTTACATTGACCTTCCAACCCATTTCCAAAACTGGGGGGCAGACAGTGTTGACCTCTTGGGACGTGAAGCAAAGATGCTAGGCATGTCCAAAGGGGCCTTTTAAAACCTATTTCCCAGAGTTGCCATTAATACATTCCTTGAAGTGGTCAACATATGTCTTATGTGCTAGGCATAGTTAGAAGCTGTTTTATTACAGTGACTCCGTTTCTATGACAGTCCTATGAGGCAGCCATCCTTCCCACATTTTGCTTCTGAAGAACTGAGGTCCAGAGTGGTTCAGTTTCCACCATAAGTGACTGAGCTGGGACAAAACCCAAGCAGTGGGATCTCCAGTCTAGACTCTTAGTCACTACTTAAATAGCTTCTAGAACATACATCCACATGAATTGTTCCTGGTGGAGAGACCACTTAAGCGTCTTGGGCACCTAGACTGGGCTGACAGGGGAG
Organism: Pipistrellus nathusii; assembly: GCA_963693515.1. Classification (NCBI taxonomy): domain Eukaryota; kingdom Metazoa; phylum Chordata; class Mammalia; order Chiroptera; family Vespertilionidae; genus Pipistrellus; species Pipistrellus nathusii. Next base: position 2,355,415 of record OY882868.1, on the reverse strand, counting down.
CAGAGCTGTGAAAAGCCCAGCACAGATGTCATCCCCATCACTGGTTGTTGTAAACAAAGGAGAATTTTGCTTTACCTCCAGGTTGGAATCTTAGGAGTATATCTTATGGACATAATAGAAGAACCTCTTAATAATTCTAAATGACCTCTTATTTGCATATGGAAACAGGGCGTGGTGATATTTTATGGAGGGTAGAAGTTATGTCTTCTTTACGCTTCCATTTGAGGACCCAACAGAATTATGAAACCACTCAAATATGTTTAACTAAATGCTAGTCATTTTTTCAAAGCTGCAGGATTTTTTACATTACTTTCTATCCATTGCCAGACATTCTCTCTAAAGATATTCTCTTCAGTCTGTGAAAGCAGCAAAATGGAATAGGCTGTTATATCATTATAGGAAAAGCAAAGAAATTGGAGGTAGTGCAAAAATAGATGCACTATCAAACCAGCGCCAAGAAGGAAGAAATGGATTGGGGGCTCTCTTGAGAATGTGTTGATGTGAAAGCCCAAATCCACACCGTGCCCCTGTCCAAGGTCCTGGAGACATCCCAGACATGCCTGGGTTGCAACAATGAATTTTTTCATCTACTATTTTACTGTAAGAATTTACCTTAAAAATTGTGGGAAGTGTAGAGAGAATGGGAAGCTCTCCTTTTCAGAAGAACGTTTTCTAATCAATATAGAAAACATTGTGGCTAGAAAATTATGGTTTTGCAATTCCTGATATCATAATTGATGCATGCATGTACCTGGCTGGTAGTTCAGTTGGGTAAAGCGTCATCCTGGTACACTAAGATTGCGGGTGTATCTCCGGCAGGGCACATACAAGAAGCAGCCAGTGAATGCATCATAAGTGGAACCACAAATCGATCATTGGCCCAGGCAACAATCACCAATGAATACCAAAATCATTAAGTGACAGGTTGTTGGGGAATAAAATAGCCACCGATTCTTGAAGAATAATTCCATGGACTCTTATTAATAAAAAATGAAAATATTTCCAAGACCGGTTTGGCTCAATGGATAGAGCGTTGGCCTGCGGACTGAAAGGTCCCAGGTTCGATTCTGGTCAAGGGCATGTACATTGGTTGCGGGCACATCCCCGGTTGGGGATATGCAGGAGGCAGCTGGTCGATGATTCTCCCTCATCGATGTTTCTAGCTCTCTATCCCTCTCTCTTCCTCTCTGTAAAAAATATATTTTTTTTTAAAAATGAAAAGATAAAATTAACTTTCTAGTGGAGAGGTCTACTGAACACTAACTTAACCAAATGGCCAAGTGGGTATTGCCGGCGTTGGAGCGAAGCATGTGCCACTTGGTGTGAGGCAGCGAGCCGCCCGAAGCAGCCCTCCGCAATGCCATTGCCAGAAATGTCCACTGAACCTAATCATGAGAAAAAACCAGATGACTCCAGGTCATGGAACTTCCTAGAAGACAACTGGCCTGGCCCCATACAAACAAAACTGAACAGAACAAAAACCATGTCTTCATGGAAAATGAAACTAGCTAAAAAGTGGGGAGGTAGGGGGCATGTATTACATTTAAAGAGATAAAATAGAAATAGCAACAAAGGCAAACCACTCATTTAGATTGGTTCTTTGATGGAAAAAATAGATTTGAAAGATCTTTGGGGACAGTGTGGGATGGAATGGGGCTCTCCCCAAGGCACAGGGTGTGGGTGCTGTAAAATGGGGATGACAGCCGCGGGGCGGCAGGAGTGCCTGAGGGGGGTCCTCCCACAGCACCTGGTGTTTGTGAGTGACTGTCAAAGGACTGAGCAGAAATGACGGTGTATGTGTGATGGCTGCCTCTATGTGGACAGCTGGTGTGTGAGTTTAGAAGGAGAGTGAGCGAGCACGCATAAGTGCAGCAAATATTAACAACTGGTGTGTCTACAAGAAACATGTCAGGTGTTCCTTGTATGTTTACTCAGCTTCCGTCCGCCATTGTGATGCTTGAAAATAAGAAGTGTCGGTGCGGGTGGCAGAGGCGGTGTCTGTGGCACCCAAGGGGCTGATTGCGGGAAAATGTCAGGCGGTTCCTGCTATTTCCTGTTCCTCTGAAACTCCCTTTTCTGGATGATAGATGTGTGTCGTTGCTTCTGGGGTTGCAGAGAGAACAGCACCCAGGAGTTCATGTTTCTGTGCCATGAATCGCTGTTGTTAAAGGAGGGCATGGCGGACAGCGGGCTATTTGGGCAGCTTCCTCTCGGGATGGAATGGCTGTCTGGGTCACTGCCTGGGCCAGTCCCTGCCCACTGGCAGCATGTCTGCCTTCTCAGCCCCCTGGACCTGCGTTCCTTGCTTCCTCCCTGGGGCCCAGGCGGGGTAGCGATTGTGGTCATCACCTTTCGGGGGGATGTGGGCAGAGAGGGTGAAGGCCCCCAGAAGCCACCGCCACGTCGTGTCTGTGGCGAAATCATCTCCACCCACTCACCTGAGTGTCGCCTCTGTGTTTCCCAGCTCTGGTGGTGCTGCCTCTGTACTCTGAGCGACACGGGGAGGATTCTGGTCCTGGGGGTGGCCCAGGGGGTGTGCTAAAGGTGGCCTCAGGGGATTTGGTGGGATTGCTTCTCACACTCAACGCTTCCAGACTCTTCTTGGTCTTAAAGGCCACTGAGCAAACCTGAGCCCCTCTGAGACCCAAGGCCCTCCAACCTCCTGTCCCTGCTCACTCCTGCGTGCGTGAGTATGTTAAGGGCCCGGGGGACCAGATACATGGTCAACATTTCAGAATTTTGAGGATGACTGCAGGGACAAATGTTTTATACAACCACCACTGTGACATTGCATACATGTGGCTGTGTGTGTATATGTGCGCACAGGGACCTGCAGAATTGTGTGGGGTTATGTGGGCAGGAATAGCTGCAATATCTAGAACACAAATTTTACCTAACAATCCTTGTACTTATTCTGGGGCAGGTATTAATATACTCCGTTCTTTAAAGAGAAGTCTCTGGTTGTAAATTGCTTTTACAAACTGCCGCTCAAGAAACACTGCTGGTGGTGGCCTGAATAACAGGCAGCCTCACAAGACGGAGAACAGGAGATCCAAACCAATTCCGTCGGCATCGTTATGTGTGTGGTTTGCAGTGTTGGCGTGTGCCGTGTGAACATGTGTGTGTGCATGTGCACAGGCCCCTGTGTGCATTCACTTTCCGTTCTGTGTCCCCTCCTCCCTCAGGGCTCAGGCCCCGCCACAGTGGATGGGGTTTGTCCCTGGTCTTGAACCGCTTACTCCCTTCAGGCAAGAATATGATTGACAGACACCCTGCTTCCCCCAAACAGGGCGGCTGTGTGACCAGCCAGGAGTGGTGTCTGGAGGCAGCGTGCACCCCTGATCCCAAGGAAATGAGGTTGGATGTCTGCGTGAGTCCTAGGGAGGTGCTCCTTTCCCTACAGGAGGTGCCTGCCCCTGCACAGGAATTCCTGAGCAGGCGCAGGATGAACCTGCTGAGAGGCCTGCAGGAGGCTGGCCAGGAAACCGCTGCTGAAGCCACAGGAGATGGAGCCTGAGGTCTCAGCTGAGGTGGGGGTGGGGGTGGGTGTCAGGCCACAGGCTCTGGTCCGCCTGGTGCTGGGCGTGTTCTTGGCAAACAATGCCTCCCAGCGCTGGGGCCTCACGTACAGAATGAGGATCACTGGCTGATGATGCAACGTTCGGTCTTCGTCAAGCAGCCCTTGAGCTTGAGCTCGCTGTTGAGGCAGCCTAGCAGGATGCCATTCTCCCAAGCTGAGGACGTGCCCTCTGTCACCTTCAGTCACAGAGATAATGCGGCAACAACAACAACATCACAGAAACGCTTACTCCAGCTCCACCAGGGCCAAGAGCTTCGTGTGCACTTTTACCTTTATCACCAGGAAACTCGATGGTGACCTACTTTCACCAGCTCTCCCTCCCTGCCCACTGCGGCTGCGGGACATACTGCAGTATTTCTCCTGGAAGCCTGAAACCGCCACCCCACGGAGAAGGGAGAGTCACTCGCTCATCGGCTGCCGTCTGCGGAAGGAGCCAGGACAGAGTGGGCCATCACTCATGGACCACGGTTTCCATTAACAGGCAGCTATTTCCGGCAAGGCCCGGAGTGAACCCTCAGAAAATTGCCATCCATCTTAGGCTGACGCTGGGAAGGTGCGGGCGAATACTTGGCATCCTGGAATATTTCCCTCACCTTCCTGAACGGGCGCGGAAAGCTTGTAGCAGACAGGGGAGGGCATTGAATGGATGCGGTTCCTTCCTGCAGGGTGCTCAGGACGAAAACAATGGTTAGTCAGACTGAGATGATCTCAGTAGCCTGGGGTGTACAATGGTTACAAGAAAGTTTTATGTAAATTTTTTTTCAGCATGGACCTTAGGGTTCTAATCGCTTATAAAGTAGCCTTTTGTGATTTCAGTGTCTCATTGCCCTTGAAAATTAACCTTTTGTATCTTGAAATTAGTATAAACAATAATATCCTATATAAGAAGAGCCTAATATGCAAATTGTCCCCTCTGGCGGTCATTCCGATCGGGAGTTCGCTGGGAGACTGGGTCTAGGACTGCTCGCTATGACGTGGGCTGACCACCGGGGGCGGCGCAGAACATGGCAAGCATTGGTGATGCGGCAGCGGAAGTGCTGCCAGCCCTGATGGATCACCCAGCAGATGGCACCCAGTGGTGCTGGGGCGGGGCGGGGCTGCCACTCAGCTCCCAGGCACTGAGGGAGCTGGTGGGAGGCCCGGCCCTGATGGATCACCCCACAGGTGGGATGGTGGAGCAGGTGAGGGGGCAGCACCAGGCACAAGGCAGGGTGCTGAGTGGAGCTGCAAGGCTGTGGGGCTGGGGGGCTGGGGGCACAATCTGGGGCCCGTTCCCCGCAGGCCACCCTGAGGGATCCCCCTGCACGAATTCATGCACCGGGCATGTTTTATATCGCTTCTCTCATGACTTACTTCAGTGCCTAATTACTTAGAAAACAGAGAGAATAAGAACAGGGTTTTATTTTCAATTTTTTTCAGCTACATAATACCTTGAAGATGTATGCGGCAGCACATTGATTTTCCCTGCTTTCTGACATTCCCAAAAATAGAATCAGCAAGTTTATTATCAGACAAAATTCACTTACTCAGATCCTGGGTCGTGCTCCTAGACGGCCACTGACTCTTTGCAGCAAGGATGGACTAGCAGAGCATTGAAGTCGGGGGTGATTGTTACAAAGCTGGGTTAGTCCCAGTGGCCTAACTTCCAAGAAGGCGTTACACGGAGCCCGTCAGAGCAGCTACTGCTGCAGACGAGTGTAGACAGCACGTGGTTCTAGCACAGCCTCCTCTCCCTGCTCACCAGAAGGTATGCGTTCAGTGCGAGCCCTCCCTAGGGCTGGTATTGCTCGTCAAGTGATGTCACCACGGAAGGAAGCTGGAGTCTTTCACTCATGTATTCAGCTGTTTATCAGCTCAGCGGGTAGTTTACTGAGCACCTATCTTATGCCAGCTACCCTATAGGCCCTGACCTCCAAGTGGTGAAGACAGCAAACAAGTGACTGTAGAGCATACCCACCGGAGCTGGAAAGAAAGGCCGCGTGGCAGTGACCAACGCCCGTGGGAGGTCAGGGAAGGAGAGGCCCTGTGACCACGGGGGAGGGGCTCTCCGGCACCTGCAGGGCACAGAAGGCTTTGGGCTGTGCTCGCTGGCAGTCCTTGAGATGCTGGAGCAGAGAAGGAGCAAGACCTGTGTCTGCTCTGAATCCCTGTCCCTTACACTGTAAGACCAGACGGTGTCAGGGCAGGTTCTATCCGGCGCGAGGCGGCACCTGGGAGTCACCGGGCAGGGCCCTGCAGTGTGGAGCTGTGACAAGGGCTAAGGAAGGTGCTCCCCACCCCCATCTTTCTGAGAGGCCACCGCCCCATTGCTTTCCTTTTAGGCTTCCGGCCTCCTGTGCCGTGGGCGCTGGGCCTTCCCGCGTTGGATGAAACGAGCAGATGCCTGTCAGCAGCTGTGCTGACCGCCCGCAGCCTGTGCTGACCGCCTGCATAGCTCTGCGGCCTCCATTGCGCTCCTCGGCCTCCTTGGCCATGTGCTGCCGTGTCCGAGTGCTGCTGCACCGCGCTGTTCCCATGGCATCTCAGTCCTCTCGGCCACAGTCTGCTCTTTGGATCTCATGCTGTATGCAGCACCGTGAGCCGTGTGGCTGCTGTGTCCTGTGGCCGGCAGCATGGTGGGCATGTGGCTGTGTGTCTGGCAGCTGACCAATGCAGCACCCTGCGGCTCACTGCATCCTCCATTGCTCGCCAGGCCACCAGCCACAGGCGTCACCTCCAGGTTCACGGCCCCAGCTCAGCTGCTCCTGAGCCCCACGGACGGGTATTTCATTATCACAGACACTTCTCTGGTGGATGTCCTCCCAACACAAACTCATGCCCCTCGCCCTGTCCTGTCCACGCCCTCATCTCCTGCCATCATAACTCTATTCTCGCCAATCAGTGAGAGCGTCTGCAGTCCCCTCCCCTCACGCTCTCAGAATCGCCAGCCTGACCGCCCCCTCCGGCTCCCCAGGCCGCCTGCACATCCGAACAGAGAACACATGTAAACAAGACGGTTGGTTCATGAAAGTGTGCAGGTCACATGTGGGTGCCGCCAGCACAGAGGCCACTCGGTCTGACGGAGGGGTCCCCGAGCATCGTGTCAGCAGGAGGAAGATGACAGCTGGTTCTAACTTCGTGGGGGAAATCTGTCCAGGTGACACCTTGCTGTGCACAAAGGAACTCAGCTGCTCATCAGGACAAAAATGCAGCCCTTGATGGCTGCGGCAGCGCTGGATGGCATGTCTCCGTGCACCCAAAGGGGCTGGAACATAATTTGACAGAGAGAGAGAGAGAGAGAGAGAGAGAGAGAGAGAGAGAGAGAGAGAGAGAGAGAGAGAGAGAGAGATATCAAAACATCCATCAGTTGCCTCTTGCACCAGCCCCCTCTGGGGATGGAACCACAGCCTAGGCATGTGCCTTCACCAGGAATTGAACCTGCGCCCTGTCGGTGCTGGGACAACACCCAACCAGGCGGCACTGGCCAGGGCCCTAGCCTTGGCTTTGTCCGTGTTATTTTGTACACGGTCTCCACTAGCCAACAGGGCACACGGAGAAGTTATTCTTTAAACGACGAAATGTACAGGGAACAGGAATGAGATGGGACCGGCTTTTAGAGTCATTTCGTTATTTTGGAGAAAAACTTAGCTGCGTCTGATGGTTTCCTCAGGACCGGCTAGTCGTGAGCCTGGAACAGAGGCTGGTCCGGTGAGGAAGGTGTGTGACGCTGGCCGTTAGCCTCCGCTGTGGGAAATGGTACTGGAGGCAGAATCTGCCGAGAAAGGAATACAAGCATCCCATTTCGGTTTTATTCCTCATCCACAGCATCATTAGAAAAAGAAGGAGGATTCGAGGATCATCAAATTGATGGAAAATGATGGTTCCCCTGGGGGTGGGGTGTCTTTCTTATAAAATATCACCGGCATTATTGAATAAAATTTACCCACGTTGTGTGTGATGATATTTCAGTGGAAGAAATTATAAGCAAATGACCCATAATAAATCACATCCCTCCACTGCCTGCTGCTAATACCAAGATTAATCCCTTCTGATGGGAGCTGCGCAGGTTCCGACGAAAGGGCGGGGCTGGGTGTTGTGTTGGTGAATGCTAAAGGATTTGGTGATTTTTAAACGCTCCGGAGATGCAGCCATAGGCCGGCAGGTACACCTCATATACTTGCTTTGCCTGTCTGTGGGAGAGAAGACCAGAACACACACACACACACACACACACCGAAACTTCTCTGATAAACATCCTTCCTCCTTCTAGGTGTCATGTCTTCCTGGCACTTGGTGCCTTTGGGCTTTAGAGCCTGTCTTGTAAGGAAAACAGTGATTATTCAGGGGGTTATTCATTTCCCCCTGCTGAGTGCACATGTCCACACTTACACCCAGCAGGCGTGTTGCCATCAACCACGTGGTCTCTCTGGATGCAGCACAGGATTAGTCAGTGTCTCCTTGGGTCGCCAGCATGACCTTGAGGGGAGTGCCAATGTGCTGAGGCCTGCTTCTGCCCGCGGGCACCGGACTTTGGACACGTAGCGTGCCAGCCTCCCCAGACTCCCCATTAGTAGCCCCGTCTAAGTCCGTGAGAGGCGGCGGCGGAGCAGCCCAGGTAGACAGCTCGCCTGAGACATTTCCAGGAATTAGTCACAGAATCTGGGTTGAGTCCCAGGTGAATCTGACTCCAGAGCTGGCACCCTCACCTGACAAGGCCAAGTGCATCTTTCCTGGGCTGGGCAGTGACGGGAGGACGGCGCTTCCTCTTCTCACTGCGCTTCAGCGGCGTCCTCACCCAGCAGGCAGCCCGAGTCTGGCACCTGGGACCTGGGAGAAGGCTCTCATCTCATCATCTTCATCCCTTTCCTTCTGCGTGAGGTCACAGCCTTCCTCTCTCTTACTCTCCATTCTGTTTCAGCACAGCACAGGGACCCTTCCCCCAACAGGAGAAGGTTAGAGTGTCCAGGGACCCACAGGCCACTCCTCCAGGTCAAACTCTGCTCTCACAGGCCTCATTCTCTAGGGGAGAAAATTCCATTTCACCAATCTTGGTCATTTATCACTTGTATCCCAAGTTCTCTTAAAAATAGCAGCGTCGGGCAGTGTGCTCATTTCTAGGCGGCATGGCTGCTCAGAGCCCCGGACAGCACTCCAGGGGAGATGCCTGCTCCCCGCTGAGCCTCAGCCAGGGCCCTGCAACCCGGGTCCAGCTGCCCTACATGGCCTGGGAACAGGGTGCTTCATTGCACAGTCGCTGCCTCCTGTCGACAGTGAGGGGAATGGTTACGACGCCAAGCCCCTCACTGTCGACAGGAGGCAGCAACTGTGCAATGACGCACCCTGTTATGGGGAATGGTTACGACACCAATGTGGTCCTCTGGAGTGCATTAGGGGAGTGAGAACTCGGCAACAATGATAATGAGCCTTTGGTCCTGGAAATGCAAGAGAAGCCATATTATCTATGAAGACTCCTGGAAATGCAAGAGAAGCCATATTATCTATGAAGACTCATCACCGTTCTCTTCTTAAATTTATTGTTGACACTATTACAGATGTCCCTCACTCCTCCTTCTCCACCCAGCTCTCTCTGGCCGTCACTACACGGTTGTCTGTGTCCCTGGCCATGCATATATTTTCTCTGGCTAACTGCTGGTGAGGATGCGGAGAAAAGGAAACCCTCGTGCGCTGTTGGTGGGCATGCAAACTGGTACAGTCACTGTGGGTCACTGTGGAGTTTCCTCAAAAAAGTAAAATCGGAACTTTTCACCCAGTAATCCCACTTCTGGGAGTATACACAAAGAATCCTGAAACTCCAGTCAGAAAGAATGTATGCCCCTATGTTCACAGCAGCACAATTTGCAATAGCTAATTTAAAACAGCCCCAGTGCCCATCAGTAGATAACAGGATATAAAGCTGTGGTACATTAACACCATGGAGCACTATGCAGCAGTAACGAAGAAGGATCTCTCAGCATGGAGGTTCCTGGGGAGTATCATGCTGAGTGAAATAAGCCAGTCAGAGAAAGACAAGTATCACATGATCTCATCATATGTGGAATCTAAGTAACAAAGTGAACTGATGAACAAAATAGAGGCAGAGACATAGAAGCATGGTGTTACGGAATGAACCAGGCGACTGGAAAACACAGCGAGTGCTCAGAGATCCCAGGAAAAGCTTTATTTGTAGCTGTGCTGTACAGTGACTCAGGGAGTCTGTCTCCAAAGCCTGGGTGGGTGAATATGGATGAAGCGTTCCCTTTATCCCCTTTAGTTTCTTTGTACCCAAATGTGGGTCCGCTTCCGGCCTTCTCTCAGGCCTTGCAGCTCTCCCCTCCTCCCTCGCCGTGGGGTGGGATGGGGGAAGTGAGATTATACTCAGAGGCTTGGCCTGTCTGGCGCCTCCTGGTTTGTGTATGGTTCCTGTGCAGCAGAATACTGGTTCCTGGCACAGATCCAGATTGCTAGCCCCAAATGTCTAATATTCCCCTTCTGTGGAACAGGCTGGCAGCTGTCAGGGGTGGGGGTGGATGAAAGGAGGGGGTTGTCGGTCTGTTTTGGAGGAAGAAAACTGCTCTCCTGGAGAGCTGACTTCCTGGAATGCCAGCCCCTGTGGCTGTCCCTGCTCCACAGCCCAGCGATGGCAGCTGCGTGGTGAATGGTGCCAGATCAGACCCAGGACCCCATGGTCATGCTGCGAACTGGGGGTGATGGGAAAAGAAGGAAATGTGCAGAGGCCACGCATCGCCATTCCTCCCAGCACCACCGGGTCCTAGACTAAGGTGACTAGACGTCCTGCTTTTGGCGGGAGAGTGCGATTTTTAACAATTGTCCCACGTCCCGTGGCATTTTTAAAAAGTCCAAGAGATTTAAAAGATTCTTTCCAAAAATTGGGACTTTTAAAAAACGGGACGCGGGACAAATTGTTAAAAATCAGGATTGTCCCACCAAAAGCGGAACGTCTGGTCACCTTATACCTAGACGCTCAGGAAGACAGATGCCCCTTCTCCGTCAGCGCCCACATCACTATCCTGGCCCCTCCGGTGGACGCTGTCCTTATCGGGTGCTGTTCATCCGGTGACTTTCCTCCCCGCTCCCGGCCAATCACTCACTGCGAGCCAGACCTCTGACTGTCACGGGGCTGCTCCCACCTTCGGCTCCGACCAGAGCTCCTTCCCATTCCCAACCTTCCAACCTAAGGCAGAATCCTCTGAGAAGACATCCCACAATGTCCCTTTTCCAAACGGCACCCAGTTCTTCTTTCTGTGGCATCACGTGGTCCCTCACTCTTCACTTTTTTTTCTTTCTTTTTTTTATAATATATTTTATTGATTTCTTACAGAGAGGAAGGGAGAGAGATAGAGAGCTAGAAATGTCTATCTAGAAATGTCAATGAAAGAGAAACATCGACCAGCTGCCTCTTGCACACCCCTACTGGGAATGTGCCCACAACCAATGTACATGCCCTTGACTGGAATCGAACCTGGGACCTTTCAGTCCGCAGACCAACGCTCTATCACTGAGCCAAACCGGTTTCAGCACTCTTCACTTTTTAAAAAATCATGTTCTGTAATTGTATCTTGACTACCCCCAACTTAATTGAAAATGGTTTTTTTATTGAATTTATTGGGGTGACATCCTATATAATAAAAGCAAACTGCATGCAAACTGCATGAACAGTGGAATGACTGGTGAATTGACCAGTCACTATGATGTGTACTGACCACCAGGGAGCAGACACTCAACGCAGGAGCTGACCCCAGCCTGCAGGCCCCAGGAGAGCCAAGGTGGGTGCCAGCAGAGGCCCCGCAATGGCCCTGCTGGTCACAGATCAGCCCTGATCGTCGGCCCAGCCTAGGGACCCTACCCATGCATGGATTTTGTGCATCTGGCCTCTAGTTAGTTAATAAAATTATCTAAGTTTCAGGTGGAAATTCTATATACATCATCTGTATATTATATTATCTTCCCCATCCCAAGTCAAGTCTCCTTCCATCACCATTTATCCCCCCTTGCCTATTATACCTCCCTCCCCCCTCTGGTAATCACCATACTGTTGTCTGTGGCCATGAGTTTTAGGGGGGCGTTTTTGCTTAATTCCTCACCTTTTTTACCCACTCCCTAACACCCTTCCCTCTGAAGCTGTCAGTCTATTCTCTGTATCTGTGAGCCTGTTTCTGTTTTGTTAGTTTACTTTGTTCATTAGATTCCACATGTGACTGAAATCAGATGGCCCTGGTTGGTCTCTTTCTGAAAAACTCCTGGGAAAGGTTTTGAGAGGAAGACTCTGGTCTTGTGTCTCTTTGTGCCTCTCTGGTGTCCAGCAAGTGCCTCCGGGTCAGCGGGCACAGGGGTATTTCAGAGCCCTGAGTGCCTGTCGCTCTCCCCACCAGGGCTCTTGGGGAGGCTTGCTCGCGGTTCCTCTCACTGTGTTTCCTGGCATGGCTGCTCTGAGGAGATGCCACCAAGGGGGACCATGGGGGATGCTGTCAGTTTTGCCTCCCACCTGGTGGCCTTCTCTTGTGAACCTGTTTTAAGGCTGGGAATTTCCAGGCACGAAGTAACACGTGGCTTCCTTTGTGATCAGGGAAGTGGTAGAACCTGCTCTTCCTTTCCCAAAGGAGCTGATGTGTTCCGTCTCTCTGAGGGGATGATGCATTCCTGGCTGCCTGGTGCCCAGGGCTTCCAGGCTGGTCCAGGGGGAGGGTGACCCCGTCATGGTCCCCCTGTTCTCAGTCTCCCCCTGTCCTAACTGGAGCCATGTGTTTGGGTCAGAATCACTGTAGGCGGAGTCATATCCCAGGCACAGCATTACTGCCGGTTACGGAGATGATTCTCTGTAAGCACTGCCTGGCTCCTCCTGGTGGCTGGGCAACTTCCCAGCTGTATGTAAGCCACTTTGCAGAAGGTGGCTACCCTCTGTCCCTCTGTGTCACTTCTGTAAGCCGGGGATGGATGGGACCCAGCTCATCGGCTATGAGGATTAAATGAGCTAATAAAGCAGTTAAAACAAATTCAGTGCTCAAGAAGTGTTTGCTATTATTGCTATTACTGTCCTCAGCAGCACTGTGATAGCAGCACTCGTTTCTTTTCAAAGCGGGAAAGCAAACGATGGGTTAAGAAGTCAAGTGTTTCAGGAAAAATGGGTCAAAGCAAATTACTTTTTGAAGTAAATAATTTTCCTGTGTTTAATGTGTAAATGCATGTTTCGGTATGGAGGAGCTGCAGTCTGATTCCATCAAGCACCTGCCTGAGTGTGTTAAATTGAGGTTGGAGAAGCAGGTTAGGTCTGCATTTCCTTGAGCTGAATCTAAGACTGAGGATGAATGGTTTAGGGTTATTGCTTGCTTGATCTTTTAAAATGTAATCTTTTTTATTTGGGGATAAATTTAGATATTAAATAAGTGGTGACGATGGTACAAAGAGCCCTTTTACACTCCTGACCCAACTTCCCCATTGTTCACAGTTTACCTTAGTGTGTCCATTAGTCAAAACGAAGAAAGTCGCCCTGGCCAGGTGGCTCAGGTGGATGGAGCATTTCCCAAACACCAAAAGGTTGAGGGTTTGATTCCTGATCAGAGCACGTGCCTGGGTTGCAGGTACAATCCCCTGTCAGGGAGCTTACGAAGGCAACTGATCAATATTTTTCTCTCTCCTAATCTCCCCCTTCCTCTCTCTCTAAATAAAATGAAACAATATCCTCAATGAGGATGAAAAATAATCATAATAAAATAAAAATAACTTCCTCAGAACCTCTGTCCCCTTAAAAAAATAAATAAATAAATGACACTAAGAAACTGTGATTGATAAATCACCATTAATTCCAGTCTAGACATTGCATGAACGGCCTCTTTCTGTTCCAGAACCCAGTCCTGGGGCTCACGTTGCATGGAGCTGTGAGGCCGCACCATGCCCTCTGGTCTCTGAGTTTCTCAGTCTCCCCCTGTTCTCCTGCCTGGAGCCATGTGTTTGGGTCAGAATCACTATAGGCGGAGTCATATCCCCTCATTGGGTATGTCAGCACCTACGTCCCCCAGACTGTGCCTGTATTTGGAGAGAGAGTCCTTGATGAAGTAATTGAATTAAAATGATGTCATATGGGGGGCTTAATTCAAATATGAAGGGGTCTTTATAGGCAGAGGAGATGAGGACACAGATACACGGAGACACGGCCATGTGAGGACGCAGGGAGAGGATGGGCGTCTACACTCCAAAGAGCGAGGCCTGGGGAGGAACCAGCCCCAACCACACCTTCAGCTCAGATTCTAGTCTCCAGAACTTTAAAGAAATAAATGTGTTTTATTCAAACCACCCAGCCTGTGGTGTTTGTTATGGCGTCCTTAACAAACCAATCCAAGCATGGACTCGTGTTTATTTATACCTGTCATTGAAATCTAACTCTGGGTTATTGTGTTGTTGCCCAAATTGCCCCCGCTTTGGCCATCGACGCTCCTTCGGGCCAGGTTCTTGCTCCTGGGGCATGCCCTGGGCTTTGGATATTGAGCTCTTCTCTGGTGAAACCAGACACTCGAGCTCATTATGTGTTTTTCTTCCCCGGGTTCCAGAAGCAGCCATTTCTTCAAAGAGTGAAAATGGCATTTTCTTACTTGAAAATGGCGTTTGGAAAGCACGATGTAGGTTCCCTTCCACGGCACCAGCTTTATTAAGCAGGTGGTTCTGTAACATCAGCCCCAATGGAGGCTGGGCTCCTGCCCAAAACCGAGGGTGCTCTCTAAGGTGCTGACCAGAAAAGGCTTCTGTGCTGGAAAGAGAAAATAAAACAATGTCACATTTCAGCACAGGGACAGTCATGCTCTGTTCACGTTCCTGATGCTAATGAAGCAAGGAAAATATACCACTTTGGTGAGGTAAATGCAGTCTTAGAATTTAATGAGTAGTGCCCATCTTTGCAAATCCATCCCTTGAAAAGGACAAGAGATGCTCTTTAATGTTAGATGTGAGCCTCAGATTTTCCTAATGCCAAGTTTTGGGGATGACAGTTTGGGAATGTGCAAAAGCCATGGCTTGAAGGGTTGGTTAGATTGCACATTTCCTGACAGGCAAGATTAGTGGACTTTTGAGAAAGCAAAAATGAGAGTTTTCTTCTATCTCTGCTAATAAGCAGGTGCAAACTGCCTTCCGTGTCTCCTGGGACTAAATTATTTCAGAGTTGGTATTTTGCTGGATTTAAAGTTTGTTTTGTTTTTCCATCTTTGAAGTGTACAAAATAATGAGATTTTTCTGGTTCTGTGTACATGCTTCATGGAGTCCCCAGGGCTTGGGTAATGTACTATACTGCTTTCCAGTATCTTCCTGATATGTTCCTCCCCAGAGGTAGAGGTCAGAGCCAGTTATAACTAACCAAACACAATTTTCTATTTCAGCATCATTAATTGACAATGTTAAGATTTTAAATTTTACTTGTAATAAGCATCCAACTCACATAGTGGAAGTTTTTTCTTTTCTTCAAAAAAAACTAAGTTTAATGTTTTTCCATAAAGCTGATTTATTTGTGAGATTGAATCACATTTAAAGTCATTATTGAACATATATAAGGGCACCTCTGCTTCCCTAAAAAAAAAAAAAATAGGAGCTTTTATTGTGGATTCTTAGAAATTAAGACTTAAGTTTTGCCCAAGCCAGTTTGCCACAGAGTTTAGAGCATCAGCCCTTGGAACCAGAAGTCCCGGGTTTGATTCCAGTCAAGGGCACCGACTCTGGTTGCAGGCTCCATCCCCAGTCCTGGTCAGGGCGCAGGTGGGAGGTAAGTGATGTTTCTCTCTGTGTGTCTCTCCCACTCCCTTCCACTCTCTCTAAAAATCAATAGAAAAATACCCCTCAGTGAGATTAACAAAACAAAAAAGACATGGGTGTTCACAGCCTCACCAGAGGGAGTTCTGGGCTGGGAATGTCTCCTGCCTCAACCCTGTTAAAATTCCCATCAAGTCAGAGATTTCTAGGACTGGATGCATCCTTAAAGGGCACAGAGGACATTTCTCTCCACCTTTGGTTAAAACCATTCCACAATGACCTTTCTGGCAGAGAACGCCTCTTGCTGGTTAGCAGAAATGTCACAGCGATGGGTCTGCAGCAGCATCCTTCTCCAGGGCTTAACAGCTCGCCTGCACTTGCCCTCCTCCTCTGCTGCTGAAGCTGGAGTGGGTTTCACCTCCCAGCACGTTTCTAACGATGCTTCCTGAGTGTGGGCTGAATGTGAATCTGTACAAAAATGAACCCTCCAGAAGTTCAACCACTCCTGTGCCAGGGAAGACATTTAAGACCTCTGTGTCCCCCAGGCTGACGAACATTTCTTGGCTCATTTCTTACGTTTTTTACTTTGAAACACTGACTTCCACGGCTTCTGTCTCCGTCACCCGCTCTGGAGTAACTGAACTCATGGTGCTGGGTGGGTAAGACTTACAGCGAGGACCCTGAGGGTGAGCACCCTGGCACAGGCGGGCTCAAGAGCGCATCTAGCTCATCCTTTCGCTCTCAGGAAAGCAGGCAAATGGGCCGCTCGGCTGCCATAACAGAAAACCACCGGCCGAAGGCTGGAGCAGAGGATTTCTTCTGAGGAGTCCTGAGGGCTGGGGTCCCGGAGCCAGGTGCGGAGGGGTGGTTTGGGCCGGGGCTATGTTCTCAGGGTGTCCTCACACACCTTGTCTACAGCCACCCGCTCTCCTGCCCCAGTCAGAGGAAGCGCCTCTGCAAGGGCCTTTCCCAACAACACCGCCCTGCTGGTTAGCGCTCCCGCGACAGGTTCTGAGGAAGACAGTTCACTCCATCACACGGTGCCCGTGAGCTTCATCCCACAGCTCCCCCAGTTCAAACGCAGCATCTTTTCAAGCATCAGATCTTTTACAGCTTGGCGCCTCTGTGCGCAGCTTATTCCATACCACCTCATCAGGATGACTATCTTCCCACCCCGGCTTCTCCTGAGTCCTCCCTGGTTTCTGCCCCCCTGGGGCCTCACCCACAGACGGTGCCTCCCACCTGCTCCCAGGCTGCCTGCTCGGTGCTTCCGTGTGCCTCCTGCCCTGACACCTCATAGAACCTGGGCCGGCACCTCACAGACCCTCCTCATAGCCCTTCCTCCTCGGCCCTGCAGGTGGGCATGGAGGAGGTGCGGGCGGAGACTGAGGAGCACTGGTGACACCACCAGGGAGCTCTTAGGAATGCCGAAGGGCCCAAAACATTTTGTGTATTTAATTCAAATTAAAGGTCTAAAACTAGGAATACTTCCAATGTGGCTTGAATTTGAACCCAATGCACGAGGTCCTCGCTGGCCTTGCCCGAGGAAGTCTGGGAAGCGTGCTCAGATGCTGCTTGGGTCACCAGACGCAGCTGCCACCCAGGCACGGGATTATCATTAAGCCCCTTTCCGGCTCTGCTCCCCAGTTTCTGTAAACCGCAGCCACAGCAGGGCTTCTCCAGAGACTCGTTTTCCTAAACAGTGTATCCGGCCATGCTGCACCCACTGGTTTTTATTCCGTTAGTCAGAGGCGGCGCCTGCCCCACGGAGCCTCCTGGGAGGCCGATGTTGCTGCTGGTGAGGGCGGCTGTGATGACTCCTGCTGCACAGAGCCCGCTGCCCGCGGCCTTGGCATGTGGCCCTGGTTCCTCAGTGGCAGTGCTTTTCACTCAGATGCCAATGGGATTTTCTAGGGAAAAAAAGAGAGAGAGAGAGACTATTACTTGAATCCATTTACCTGAAACCACATTTGAAGTATTTCTAGTTTTAGACCTTTAATTTGAATTAAATACACAAAATGTTTTATAAATAAGGACTTCAAATAATTACCCCTCCTCTGGTTAATTTATTTTATTTCTGTCATTGGGCTTTTGGAAGTGTGAATAGTGGTGGGTAAGTCAAATACTTTCTTTGCAGCTGCTTGAGAAATTCAATAACCAATTATTTTAAATAATTGATAATTAAGTGAAAATCAAAATGAGTATAAAGCAAGTTTTTTCACCAATAATGTACTGTAGTGAGCCCAGTAAAAATAACCTGCATTCCAGCCCTGGCTGGGGGCTCAGCTGGTTAGAGCATCGTTCTGATGCCCCAAGGTTTCGGGTTCAATCCTGACATGCACATGCAAGAATCAATGAATTCATAAGTCAGTGGAACAACAAAATCAATGTTTCTCTTCCTCTCTCTCTTCCTCCTCCTGTTTCTCTCCCTCCCCCCCCCCTCTCTCTCTCTCTCTCTCTCTCTCTCCCTTTTCCTCTCCCTCTTCCTCTCTCTCAAAATCAGTTTAAAAACTTTAAAAATATATCTGCCTTGTCATGAAAATTAATTCAGGAGTCTTCTAACAACTCGCGCGCCCCGTCAACCTGCTTGCTCGCGTGTTCAGCCTCAGGTTAAGGGTCAGGCACGACCCAGGCCCAGCCTCGGTGGGTCAGAGTCCGGCCAGTCATTTTCTGTGTCTCCAGCACACACAGTCAGTCTTCAAGATGTGAGTGAGGCCAGGCCAAGTGCCAGGCAGGCCCCGTGACGCGAGGAGCACCGCCAAATGTCCTCTGTGGTGGCCCCGGGACCTGGATTCCTGGTCTGCATTTTCCTGTCTTTGTCGTGGTCGTGTCCCCACCAGCTGCCATCCACATACAGCTCACCCGGGGCATGTTCCAACCCAGATCCTCCCTCAGCGCACCTGAGGTGAGTCCAGCGCCACGCGGTGAAGAGTAGCCATGCACTGATTATGGAAAACTGTGCCCTCTACGAACACGTGTCAAAGACAAACTTCGTCCAGCTCAGCGGGGTGCAGGAGCCGGTCAGCAAGGACTGTTTGCCGAGGTGTGGACGGGTTAAGGGAGCAATCAGAGGTGTGGACAGGTTAAGGGAGCCTCCAAGACCAGCAGCACCAGAAACTCACACCTGCCTACTAAGCCTGCAGGGGCAAGGGTCCCCCTACGAGGTGGTTATGGATGGAAGGCGCCCCACCAGGCAAGCTGGGCAAAGCCGGGAGTCCAACAGAGGTCCCGGGACCTCTCTCCTCCCGCCCACCCCCGCCAGGGCCTCCACTGGCCACGCTGAAGCCATCCGCAAAGATACGCGCGGATTGCCGTGTGTAGGCGTCATGGCCAGTCTCCCAGGACACAGCAGGGCAGGGGCGGGTCAAAGGGAAACACCCAGCGTCAGCAGCACTGAGCTTTCCTTTCTGAAGCGGAGAAGGTGGAGAGAGGGGTGATCTGATGGACACGATGGGGTGCATCTGGTGGACAGAGACCCCGGGTGAAAGTGAAACTCAGTCCCTGATCCACAGCAGCAATAGGATTCTGGCAGCCTGAGCCTTCCCCTCCTAAACCAGTTTTGGAGGCACTTGCTAATGGGTTTGATTTATGGGGATACAGGCATATGGTGAACCATTCCTTAGATGGTGCTCTCAGCCCAGTATCTTAAACCTCACCTGGGGAGATGCTAAAAGCAGATGGGATGTTCTGTGCCCCTCCCTCCCCCAAAACAGCAGGTCAGGGGCTTCACGGGCCCAGGATTCTGCATTTGGCCAGTCTACCCACAGGGTTCCACGGAGGCTTTTGTAGCATCATTGTGAGACACAATCAAAGCTATTCCAAATCCTCTTTCTTGTCGGGCCAATTAGTTTTTCCTTCTGTCCTGCACAGCATATAACTAGCTTTTCTTTTGTCCCAGATCTGTGGCTTTCTGTACATGGAGGCAGCATTAAGAGCTGGCCCCACTCACCTTTCTTCAGGAAAGCAGTCTGTTCACAATGAAGTATGTACTGTGCTCTCTTTCCTGTAGGCGCCCTACAATGTCTCCAGCAGTTAGTCACCCCCAAAGGCAGATTCATATTCCTTTCCCTCTCACGCTTCCATGCCCTGGCTCACACACATGCTTCAGGCCTCCTCGATATCATCCTAAACTGCGGTTATTCTTTAAAGTCACTGTTGCCTATAACAACAATAAAGGTGTCCTTGGGGTTTTTGGTCTCAGTGTTGAGAGGCACGGGGCTGTGAGATGAGGACTGAAATTGGCCAATAACAGAGAAGTAACGCAATAATCTGGCCTCAGTTGCAGTGTAAACCTGTTCCAGATGGGGCTGCTTCCAGATCACGAACATTTTGCCACTTAAACTGCGGAATCTGTTTGAATAGTTCCAAGAAGAAATTATTTGAGAATGTGCCGTGTAAACAGCTGCCCTGAGGAGGCCACCATGACCCCCACTTTCCACTTCAGGGGCACCATTCCGCACACGCATGTGGTACCACAGGTGCCTGGGTGTGTTGGCTGTTCGCTTCACCCCAAAGATCTAGACTGCCTCTTCCAGTGCATCTCCCTCAAGAATTGGGGGTGTCCCACGGCTTCTCACCCTCCCTGTGTCTGACATCCCCTTGTGTTTTCCACTCGGTGCCTTCTAAATTCTTCTCTTCGTGTTTCCTCTGTGTCCTGCCTTAGTGCTGAGCTCCTCCTCACCTGGGGGTGCTGGGTGCAATGTAGGTCATTAGCATTTTCTATTCCAAGTGCTTTATTATTTTATTTTATTTTACTTTATTGTTTACTGTATTACAAATGTCCCCAATTTCCTCTCCTCCTCCATACCCCTCCCCAGGCCTTCACTACACTATTGTCTGTATTAATTGATTATGCATATCTATATCTATATCTATATCTATATCTATCTATCTAAAAGCGTAAGTGGCTGTCAATCATTCAACTGGTAGCTATGACACATACTGACCACCAGGAGGCAGACACTCAATGCAGGAGCTGTCAAGCTGCAGTGACTTGGCAGCTGCAGTTATCCTGAAACCAGACAGGAGGGAAGCCAGTTCCGGGGCGTGTCACCTGAGAAGTGCCTCTTGCAATCCAGGACCCCTCGGGGGCTGTGGGAGAGACAGTTTTGGCCCCATCACCACAGGCCAGGTCAAGGGACCCCACCACTGCACAAATCTGGGCACCAGGCCTCTAGTATGCATATAAGGTATTTGATTAATCTCTTCCCAACTTCCCCCAACTCCCCTCTTGAGAATTATCAGTCTGTTGTATGATTCCATGCCTCTGGATCTATTTTGTTCATCAGTTTATTTTGTTCATTTTAGTCCATATGAGTGAGATGATGTGATACTTTCTTTCTCTGACTGACTTATTTCCCTTAGCATAATGCTCTCCAGGTCCCTCCATGCTGTCTCAAAGGGTAAGAGATTCCTTTTTTTTACTGCTGCGTAGTATCCCATGGTGTGAATGTACCACAGCCTCTTTATCCTCTTATCTACTGGGCACTGGGGCTGTTTCCAGAGCTCAGCTATTGTACATTGTGCTGCTGTGAACATAGGGGGCATATGTTCTTTCCGATTGGTGCTTGGGGTTTCTTAGGATGTATAACCAGAAGTGGGAGGGCTGGTTCGCACTTCTATCCTCCGGTCTGCAATGTAATTAATTCATCAAAGACGATGACCGAATCCCCTGCGGGTACGTGTGCCTCTTTGGGTTTGGCGGGAGCTTGTGTGGAGGCTGAGACTTCTTGCCTGTGATTGGTGCTTTGTGCCCACGGCTGTGCCACAGGACAGCCTCCCTCACCTCCTGGACCCTGAGAGGCAGCGGTGGGGGCAGCGAGAGAGGCGCAGAGAGAGGACGGCGGAGTCGCAGGGTCACTCCCAGGGCTGCACCCTCCCCCACCAGTGTGCCGGCGGGCATTGGCCTCAACGTGTTACCCCTGTGCTCTGAGGCAGACCACAGCCTCTGCTTTCTGCGGGCTCCTCGGCTCCTCGGGCCAGACGTCACCTGTTCGCCTCAGCACCTCCATGAAAGCACAGGGCCCAGAGGCAGGGGCCAAGAGGAGGGGCCAGTGTGGGCGCCTGCGCAGGCCGTGGGGAAAGCTGGCGGACCTGCGGCCGCTATCAGGGTCACTTGAGGTTGTTCCTGCGTCTCATCACGTGCTGCCTCCTGAGTCCCTGGGTCCCCCCCTCCTCCTGGCCCCTCCCTGTGAGTGGGAAGCTGTCTCACGACCTGATGTACAGGCACCATTGAGTTTGTAATTGGCTGCTACCATCTACTTATCGCAAATGGTGCATGACACATAAAGGAAATGTGTGTCGCAGCTGTTCACAGGGAAGATGTTCTAGAGAGAAAGTGCACTCAGACCAGAGACGGCAGCACGGTGACCGCAGAACCCGCGGTCCGGTGCGTGTCCTCGCTTCCGCCCCGTCCGTGCAATGGCTGCGTGTGAGTGTTTCCCCTTAGGGCGTTTGATTCCCCCTGGGCCTGGTGTGTGTGCACTCCTCACCTGGGCCTGTACATGTGTGTGCACTCCTCACCTGGGCCTGGTGTGTGTGCACTCCTCACCTGGGCCTGGTGTGTGTGTGCACTCCTCACCTGGGGCCTGGTGTGTGTGTGTGCACTCCTCACCTGGGGCCTGGTACATGTGTGTGCACTCCTCACCTGGGCCTGGTGTGTGTGTGCACTCCTCACCTGGGCCTGGTGTGTGTGTGTGCACTACTCACCTGGGCCTGGTATGTGTGTGCACTCCTCACCTGGGCCTGGTACATGTGTGTGCACTCCTCACCTGGGCCTGGTGTGTGTGTGCACTCCTCACCTGGGCCTGGTGTGTGTGCACTCCTCACCTGGGCCTGCTGTGTGTGTGTGTGTGTGCACTCCTCACCTGGGCCTGGTATGTGTGTGTGTGCACTCCTCACCTGGGGCCTGGTATATGTGTGCACTCCTCACCTGGGCCTGGTGTGTGCGTGCACTCCTCACCTGGGCCTGGTATGTGTGTGCACTCCTTACCTGGGCCTGGTGTGTGTGTGCACTCCTTACCTGGGCCTGGTATGTGTGTGTGTGCACTCCTCACCTGGGCCTGGTATGTGTGTGTGTGCACTCCTCACCTGGGGCATGGTATATGTGTGCACTCCTCACCTGGGCCTGGTGTGTGTGCACTCCTCACCTGGGCCTGGTGTGTGTGTGTGTGTGCACTCCTCACCTGGGCCTGGTATGTGTGTGTGTGCACTCCTCACCTGGGCCTGGTATGTGTGTGCACCCCTCACCTGGGCCTGCTTAGGGAGGAAAGGGGGAGAGGGAAACACTGATTGGCTGCCTTCCACACTCTCCCCACCTGAGGATGGAACCAGTGACCCGGCACATGCCCTGCCTGGGAATGGCACCTCACCCTGTTGGTGCTGGGCCGGTGCTCGGCCGCGGAGCCACTCCAGCCGGGGCTGCCGGCATTGCTGCCTGTGAAGGCCTCGGGGAGAGGAGCCGGGCCTGTCATTCTCAGGTGCTTGTTCTGGCGTCAGTGAACTGCGGAGTCATGGTCTGCGCCTGCCTTCCCCAAGGGCCGTGGTCGGCAAACTCATTTGTCAGCAGAGCAAATATCAGCAGGACGACGATTGAGATTTCTTTTGAGAGGCAAACTTTTTCAACTTAAACTTCTTCTAACGCCACTTCTTCCGAATAGACTCGCCCAGGCCATGGTATTTTGTGGAAGAGCCACACTCAAGAGGGCAAAGAGTCTTATGTGGCTCGCGAGCCGCAGTTTGCCGACCACGGCCCCATGGTTACCAAAGGCAGCTCACAGGACCCTCCTCCACTGCATTGGATTCCATCCAAACCCGGGCGTGGTCTGCACAGCTGCCTGCTGCCCTGTGCTTCTCGCAGCCATGTCCGGAGGGAGCCGCAGCTGGTCAGTGCGCTCAGGGCACCGGCGCCCTCTACGGCATGGCCTCTGGGTAGAGGGCCTGCCCTCCGTGCCCCCGCTGCTCCCACACCTCCCGCAGCAATCAGACCAGGCTGAATGTCACTTTCTCCTCGGACCCTGGCCCACCTCTGCCCACCCTCACACTGGCATCCCTCCCCCCCCCATGGCTCCTGACCTGCTGTCCCTCTCACTCCCCTCCTGGTCCCTCATGAGCCTGGAGTCCCTTTTGCTCCTGGTGTGAGGGTGGCAGCTGTGCCCTCTCCTCCGCTCAGGGCGCCCGGAGCTGGGAGCTGCAGCACACGCCTCACTGGGCGGGTGTGAACTTGGCGGGCCGAAGCCTACAGGCCGGCAAGCGTGCAGCTCAACAGATGGACCAGCTGGAAGCAGCCCCAACCTCCCACTGCGGCCCACACCCCTGGCTCCTGTGTCCCCCCCTTTCCAGCTGTGACTCCCTGTCCCCACCAGCTATGGGCGTGCTGCAGTCCACGGAATGCCTGTCTGCTCATTGGAGCGGACCTGAGTGTGAACCCCAGACTTGCCGTTGGCCCTCGGTGAAGTCTCTGCCTGTGGAGTAACCCAGCATGCAGGCTTTCACTCACACGTGCCTTGCACCTCGCTGCGCGTTTTTAGTGGGTGGTTATTTTCGTCCGTGTAAATAGCATTTCACTACACGGGATGCACCACTCGCTCTGGTAGACAAAATAATGGCCCGCCCTCCCCCCTCCCCCCAGACGCCCGCCTCCGGCTCCCTCCGGCCTGGAGAGTTAGCAGCGTGGGAGTTGAGGCTGTGGGGGCAACTCCAAGGCCAATTCCTGGGGGGGTGAGTGCTCCCGTCACGCCGTGGTTAGTGATTACTCCCAGGCTGCAGGTCTTCCTGCCGACCACGAAAATGCCAGTTAGAGCACGCGATGGCAAGAGTCGTCGCTGGTAGAAGCAGACTTAGTCCAGGCCCCTGGAATTCACAAGCACCCGCTTTCTTTCCCGCTCAGTTGGCACCTAAAGCAGGGACCGCCTGGGGAGCGGCCCTTTGCCCGCTGGCATTTGCTTCAGCTCGAACTGGCCGCCTCCTGTGGCCGCAGGGACGGTACCCAGCGCTGATGGACGGGGCAGGCGTGAATTCCTAAGGTTTGGGTGATTGTGGCATTCCTCCGTGTTCCTCTGGGAAATAAGTAGGCACGCTGGTGGGGAACCCGGTCTTTGGGAAGAAAATTGCACACCCAGCAGCGAGGCTGGAGGCTGCGGACGGAGCCAGCGTCCGCGTCCTCCCGGCCGAGGGCAGGTGTGGCTGGAGCTGCGCAGGCGGCAGAGGCGCGTCCCCAGGGACACAAGGCGATGGTGGGCGGTGGACCCAGCCTCAGTGTGTGTGTCCAGCTTCCTTGTCCTCAGGTTTCAGAAGCCAGCTTCATCGAGTGTAAATAAGATGGAAAGTAAAGTGTTCCATGAAGAAACACAAGTGTCCTAGTAAGTCTTAGGGAAATGCCTTGGGCTCAGGAAGGGGATTATGTGAAGGAGCTGAGAACTGCAGGATGGCTTCTGTCTGCTCCAGTCGCTCAGCCCTTCTCCCCTCCTCCACCTGCTCTCTTCTCTCCCAGCCCAGTGCTGCCTGGGAAGGAGACCTGCCCCCCTCCCTCCTCTCTCTCCTGCTTTATGACAGCCGTCAGGAATAAACGGAATCTCTCCATCCATCCCTGACATCGGAGCAGAACTCCCGCCCAGGGGGAGGGTCACATCAGGGCCGCAGCCCTTCGGGGCAAATGAGGTCAAGTCATTTTGATTTCTGCCGGAAATTGCTGGTGGTCCTGACATTTGAGACTTGTTAGCAACGTAACATTTATCGAGTGCCTGCTGGGATTCTGATGTTGACAAGTGGCACGTGGAGCTTGCCAGAAAGCTGCCAGCTTCAAACTTGTCTCTGAATTGCAGGCGGCTGGTGGTCTATGCAGATGCTCATTGTCTAAAAATGGTTTTCAAACATCTATACTAATAAGAGGGTAATATGCTAATTAATCTGGGAGACCTTCCAGACAAAGCCATGGTGGCGGAGTTGAGGCAGAGGTGGTTAGTGCTGATCAGGCCAGCGGGGGGTATCAGTTGAAGCGAGCAGGCCGGAGGGGGAGGGCAGTTGGGGGTAAGCAGGCCGGCAGGCAGAGTGGAGGCAGTCGGGTGAGCAGTTAGGAGCCAGTGGTCCCAGATTGTGAGAAGATGTCCAACTGCCGATCCAGCAGTCGGACACCCCCCAAGGGGTCCCAGATTGGAGAGGGTGCAGACTGGGCTGAGGGACACCCACCCCTTGCATGAATTTTGTGCACTGTGCCTTTAGTTGTATCATAAGCAGCAAAGCAGAGGTGCAAATGCTGTTTCAAGTTCTGCATCTTCCTTGCACAGCCCGTCCCACTGCGGGACTTCTTGGCACCGGGCAGTACACAGCTTCTCCTGGCTGGGCCCGGGCACGGTGCCCTGGCTCTTGTGATTTCAGGACCAGCATGACAGCTTTCACACCTGACGACAAAATAGTGTGAGTTAGCTGCAGTCTGAAGGTGAGACATGCTTCCATTTTTAATTAATTTCATAGAGAAGCCTTCAGACAAAGCCAATTTAACTGAAGATCTTAAAATAATTCCAGGTCTGGTGTTGAACTTGTAGGTAAAACAGAATGAAGCCTGGATGGGTGCTTCAGTTGGTTGGAGTGTCATTCTGTGAACCAAAAGGTTGGGGATTCGATTCCCAGTCAGGGCACACACCTAAATTGCAGGTTGGATTCCCAGTCAGGGTGCAGATGGGAGGCAACCTATCAATGTCTCTCTTTCTCTCTCTCTCTCCTTTCTTCTAATTTTTTTTTTTTAAAAAAACACACATAAATTTTAAAGTATCTGTACCAGAGGCCCGAGGCATGAAAATTCATGCAAGAGTAGGCCTTCCTTCCCCAGCTGCCAGCACCAGCTTCCCTCTGGCACCTGGGACCCGGGCTTCCATCCTCCCCCCCTTGACAGGCACCCGGGACCGGGCTGGCTTCCCGGGCTTGGTGAGGAAGGATGTCAAATGACTTCAGGAAGACACCCGGTCTAATTAGCATATTGGCCTTTTATTGTTATAGATATCTATATGAAGATATATGTGTGTATATAGATATACTTTAAAACGTAGATACAATTAGTTAGTAGTTTGCCTATTTTCTTGCTGAGCTGCAGGCACAGGCTCACAGCTGCCCTAGGACTGGGCGGTGGATAAGATTGCAGAGACCCATGCCCTCAGACAGGAATGTAAAGTCCTGCTATGGGAAACAGTCAGCTTCAGAAGTTCCCAGATTCATAACAAAGGCCTTGGATCCCAGTCCAGTCCCTGAGGCAAGAACACACCGGGAGGCGGAGAGCCCGATGCTGAGCAGAGGGACAGCATGGAAGCCCCAGGGAGGGTGGATGTGGGGAGAGGCTCCGGGGTGTCTGTAACCGGGATGTCAGCCTCCGTCACCACAATGACCATGGCTCCCAGTGCATCCCCCGGCCTCACAGGGAGGGCCGCAGCAGCACATCGCGGAGTGCTGAGGTCAGACGCCGTCCCCACCAGCCATGCCTGCTCAGCCCCACAGGCACTTCCTGGGAGCCCAGGAGGCAGTAGCTGCAGCCACAGCCTCCTCCCGGCCTGGTGCTCACAGCTGGCAAAGCACCAGAGTCCTCAGGAGACCAACCCAGCATTCACAGAGGTGGAGGGAGACGGGAAGGGACACTGGGGAGCCGGAGCCCCTCCCAGCTGCGACTCCCTGCCTCCGCCCTGTCCAACCACATGCCTGGAGCCTGGATGGGCAAAGACCGCACCTCCCAGCCTGAATGGTGCCCGGCTGGCGGCTCCTCCCCATGTGTCTTCTGGAAATGTTAAAGCCAACCCACACCCACACCTGGGTCCTCTATCCTGGCCAAGGCCTCTTCAGCGCGGGGAGAGAGGGCCAGTCTTCCCGGCTCAGTGCCAGGACTGGCCGCTGCAGGCTGGGTCACTGTGAGGGCACACGTGAGTGCCCTCTCCCCTTCCTGAGCAGGGGGCCGGGCTGGCCCTCTGCCTTAGCAAGTGAAATGCACCGTTGCCGCCGCCTCCCGGCACCCAGCTGGCCTTCCCGCAGCTTCCGGAGGAAGAGGCCTTTGTCACGGCAAAACCACCTCCTCCTCTCCCTTCTGTGAAATCCCCTTCGTCCCTGCTCCTGCCGTACCCGCCTGGCATGCACAGACATGCCATCCGCGTGTGCCCGTGTGTGCAGCCAACGCATCGCCTCCTTGTGGAGCCCTCAGCCGCCCCCGACGCCCTGCTTCGGCGCCACCTAAAGCCAGCCTCCCGCGTGCCCTGGGCAGGGCCTCGGGGGCAGCGATGAGCTTGGACGAGGAGCGTGCCACCTCGGCGTACTTTCCCTTCTGGAATAGTAGGCGATCACGTGTGCTCCCAGTCCTTCCCACACCGCCTGCCACATGCTCCGAAGCGTCATTACCGGGACGGCAACGGACAGTGCCGTCACTGTGTCCCCACAATGCTCTGCGCTTCAAGGAGCTCTCACACATTTCACCGAGTCCTGCCACCTGAGCTACACTCTCTGTCTCCCTCCCTCCCTCCCTCCTTCCCACTTCTGCAGCTTTAAGGCTCTATTGTTTTGGGTTTGTTGTTGTAGATGTTGTTTGGTTAACACTCATCTGGGGATATTTCTTCCATTGATCTTCAGAGAGAGTGGAAAGGGAAAGGGGGAGAGGGAGAGAGAGAAACATTGATATGAGAAAGACATGTGATTTGTTGCCTTTACATGTGCCCAGACTGGGGCTGGGGATCGGACTGTAACCTAGCTACGTGCCCTTGAGAGCAGGTGGCCGGGCAGCAGGCACGGATGGCCTCAGGCAGCGCTCTAACCAGAGTGACATCAGCCAGGGCTAGCCGCCTAATTTCTGAGATCATCACCTCTCAGTTTTCATTGGAGTCTCTGCTCTTTGGTCTGAAGTTCCGATTTTAACCCAGAGAGGAGAGGCTGTGGCGGCGTGGCCTGGGAAGTGCATGGAAAAGGAATTTTAGAGACAGGACAGGGAGTTCGGGAGTAAAGGGTCCACGGGAGAGGAAGAGGGGTGGAGAGATGCCCCGGCATAAGGCGGGAGATGAGGGCACCACGTGGGCTTGGAGCTTTGAAACTGAAACTATGTAGCAGGGTGACCACAGGAAAGCACGGGAGTCCCAAACCAAGGAAGGTCCGGTTAGAAAGGGTCAGGGTCCAACAAGAGCTAAGCATACACAACCCGGAGACAAAGGGGTGAGACAGGGTTTTGGTTGTTCGGATTTAGATTTTGAGAGAGAGAGAGAGAGAGAGAGAGAGAAGGCTTTTCTCATGTGGGGCCGGTCGCCTTTGGGGACACCCCAGCCCAGATGGAGTTTGCATGTGCTCCCAACGAACTACATTTTTATTAAAGAAAGCTGTTAGTCCATGAGTTTGCTCTTCTCTGTCGGACAAGGACCCGCTAGAAGTCTGCAGCCCGAGCCCCACGTTTCACCCGGAGGGGCGCAGACTGCGGCCTTTGCTGGCTTATCGCGCACTCTGCCTGTTCTGCTGTTCAGCCCACAGTGCCGAGCTCAGGCCACGGTTACCGAGGGACCTTGATGTTTCTGACATCAGCACCCGGCAGGGGTTTCCTCTGCTTCCGCTCCTTGCTGGCTGTTTGCCTGAGTTAAAGCAAGTGTGAGCGACAACTGCGTTGCCAGGGACAGCGCGCTGCCAAGCCTGGATGCCAGCTCACCCCCTTCCTCCGGGGCTGGTGCTGTCTGTGGAGCCGCACTGCCTCTGGTTTGGCTCCTGCACCAGCTGGCCCGGCCTCTGCCAGACACGCCTGCAAGTAGCAAAGTCACTCCTGCAAGGGCAGACAGTCCCCGGGCAGGCGGTGGCCGATTTGGGAGCAGAACACGTGCAGGCACTGTCCCCGAGTAGCTGGCAGTCGGCGATGACACGGGCATCCATACATGATTTAACGGTGCCGTCCCGCTGCCCAAAGGCATTTACAAAGTGTCTCACTGTGTCCTGAGGAGGGAATCAAGAGCTCTGCCCTGAGCCCAGACCAGCGCCCCTCAGTGTCAGAGATGGGACTAAAGAATGCCATGGATCCCTGAGGAGCTCAGCAGAGAGGACTGGCAGGAGAGGGAATAGTCCAAGTGCCAGGGGAGGGGACAGGCAGGGGGACTGGCTCTGAGCAGGAGAGGCTGAGCAGAGGGTGGAGACCTTGCTGGGCTCTGAGGCTCTCAGCACAACTGGGCGGATAGAGCGTCCCGACACCTGGGTGTGATGCGTCCCAGGCCCCGCAGTTTCTGGGATGCGCGGAGTCAGCCACTCTCACTACCTGCCCCGCCCCCACCGGACAGGCCTGCGTCGCTCCCCGTGGGTCCCCCCTGCTTCCACCCTGGCTTCCTAGCTTCTCTTCTCCAGGCGACCTTTCCCCGGGAGAGCACCATCCATGCCCGCTGCGCTGGCCACCGCTCTCAGGAGGATGGCGGCAGGGCCTGGCCTGGCCGCGGCCTCCTGCTGTGCTCCACCTGGGCGTGTGCTCTCAGGGTCAGCCGTGCCTTGCTCTGCTCCGGCTGTTTCAGCAGAATGCCAGGGAGCGACCACCTGCCAGCTCTGGAGACTGGGAGTCCGGATCAGGGGCTGGGTCTGCTGAGCTTCCTCCTGGGCTGGACCACCTGCCTGCTCGCTGAGGCATGTCCTGATGCTGGTGGATGGGGCGGCTCCCAAGGTCTCTGGCATCCACCCATATAAGAGCATCATAACCTAACCCTAACCTCCCAAAAACAGCCTCCAAATGCCGCCACAGGGGGGGCTGGAGCCTCAGTGAGTGAGTTCAGGGGGACCCGGCACCATCTACAGCAGTGACCTGCTGCCCTCAGCTGCCCTCCTAATGTCACTGTGAGGGAGCTCCCTGCTCCCTGCAGGCGGACAGCCCCCAGGACCCCTCGCCCCAGGGGTTTCTTCTCTTCTTAATGGATTCAGCTATTTGTTATTTGTCCTCTCGACTTGTGCATCACATACAAGAAAGGAGCAGAAAAACCGAAAGCCACGCAGTTTAATAACCAGGGCATGGCCTTTGGTTTTCACTGCGGCTCCTGTGGCTCTCAGAACAGGGTCTGCCAAAGTAAGCCCGATCCAACAGGAAACAAGGTTGTCTCAGCATAGCATTCTGTCCTGATTCCGTGCTTATGTTCAGTCTTATTTTTAGAGCTAGCAGGCCACTTTTTAATAGATAAGTTTTGGGTGACAAGTAAGAATACTGGTAGACATTACAAAGCAGCTGTAGAACTATTTCCTGCCAAGGCTATAATGGCTCCAGAATTTTAATTTCTTTTTTTTGTAACCCTTCCAGGAGGATATGTTTTCCATTGATTTTCAGAGAGAGTGGATGGGAGGGACTGAGGGGGGAAAGAGAGAGAGTGAGAGACATCGATGTGAGAGAGACATGGTATTTGGTGGCCTCCCACACATGCCTCGATTAGGGCCTGGGATCGAACCTGCAGCCGAGGTCTGTGCCCTTGACCAGAAATGAACCTGAGACCCCTCTGTGCGTGGGCCGATGCTCTAACCATTATGCAACCTGCCAGGACACTCAGAATCTTCTTTATTTGATAACCTAAGGAGTTAATGTCAGTTGTTTAGAGTTGAATTTTTCTTAATTCGAACCCTAGGTAGTCCCTGTTACGTATGTGGTGCCAGGCATTCATTATTTGCCACCCTGAGTTGAGTGTCATGTTTGTTTTGGCTTGCAGCGATTGGAGCCGCTCTAAGAACTAGTGGCTCGGTGAAGACGTGTTGGTGCGCTGCGTCGCCTGCGTTTTGAGGTCATCTCGTTCTGTTTCACCCTGACTTGGAGCGTATGGGCGGCATCTATGGCTCCAATGGGTGTTTGTGACCCGTGTGTGGGCAGACGTGGAATCTCCGTCTGCCGTGTGACTGTCTCTGCTTGCTCTGGAGAGTCCCGTTGCCCTTGTACAATGAATCATTACAATTACTAAGATAGCCCTATTCTGTTTCTAACTTACTATTAATTATCGACACTACTGCCTTCGTCTCTCAAAGGATCCCCGTTTGAACTGTAAATTATACAATCACAATAATCTGAAAGGAACTAAAAATTTGGTCTCAGCAGCCAGTTTGCCTGATTAAATTTCTAGATTTATTCAGCCTTTATCATCCCAGATGTCACCCCCAATCTCTGCGACAATGCAAATATGGGAGGGAGGGGCTGACACCCAGCGTGGGGACAGGTGAGGTACCTTGCCAGGCAGCTCCCCTTGCACCTGGGTGTCTGCAAGCCTTGCAGAGGAGCTACAGAAGATGGGAGAGGCTCAGGGGTGAGCAGTGGGCAGGTTGATTGAAACGGGCACACTGCGTGCGCTGAGCAAACGTGGGGTTCGGTGCTGAGGTTAACAGTGTGAGTGCATGAAGAGAGATGAGAGAGGACTTGGGCTGGGACTGTAACATAGTGGGGTGATTCTGTGGGGTTCATGGTTTGGCTGCAATAAAAAGAAAACCCTGCAATGACTGCTCAGTTTGTTGGCTGGAGAAACATTAAGTTCATACAAAAGCTGCAAACATAACACATATCAGACTCTTTTCGTTGTTGTTGGTTCTCACCCAAAGATATGTTTTTCCATTGAATTTTTAGAGAGAGTGGAAGGGGGGCAGGAGGAAGAGAGAAACCTTCATGTGCGAGAGAGGCAGCAATTGGTTGCCTGCTGCCCAAGCCCAGATTAGGCCGGGGATGGAACCCACAGCCCTTTCATCCATGGGCCGAAGCTCTAACACTGAACCACCGGCCAGGGTGCCGATTCTTCCTTAACGTTTGCCCCGGTGCAGGGAAGACAGAGGCCGGGAGCCGAGCTCAGTGTCGCTGCAGGGATGAGCATGGGGGCCTCGCTCAGGTCTTCGTGTCTTGGGTCTTGAGTCACGTGGTGACCATTGATGGCTCGTCCTTTCCTGGGTTTCCCTCACAGTTTCTCCCCACGTTGTTGTTTCAGGAGCTGGTGGGGAGCAACCCCCCACAGAGGAACTGGAAAGGGATCGCCATCGCGCTGCTCGTGATCCTGGTCATCTGCTCCCTGATCGTCACCTCCGTCATCCTGCTGACGCCAGGTACGCTGCTCACCCCAGGGCCACCCCCAGGGCCGCCCCCAGTTCCTTTTAGTAACCACCCTACACACCTACATGCCCGAGTTCCAACGCCCCCGGTGGCTTTGGTAAATCCACCGCCACTGGGCTTGCCAGCCAGGACCCCGGCTTCTGGCTAAGTGGCGCTCCTGGTGGGAGAGCACTGACACCAGGAGGCAGCTCCTGCAGTGAGCATCTGCCCCCCGTGGTCGGTGCGTGTCCTAGTCATTCTTCTGTAATGGTAGCTGGACTTTTATTATATAGATATTGTGACATATTTATGCATTTCAGTTCTCTATTATATGTTTTGAAACTTGATTTGCTATTTTTTTCATATCACTTCATTTTTTTAAAACAATTTCTTAGTAATTTCTTCCTCAGTACTTCAATTCTTTTATAAATATTTCTCTTTTTCGCATCCAGCGTGGCTAGAGAGCTGTCTGGTTCCTGAATAGGGGTGACAGGGAATTGAGAAAATGAAAAAGACAGACACAAATACAGTAGAGAAAGCTGGGACTGGGTGGGACCACTATCCTCAGATGGAGAGGCATGAACCCAGAGCCAATACAGCATGCTTATTTTATACAGCAAAAAGCAGGAAGTTTTACTAAAGCCCAAGACAAAGAAGATTATGTGCATTCTTGTAGCTTCTTTGTGATGGTCACTTCTGGGTGGGTCTGGATAATCATGTTTGTTCCTGGTGTTTGGCTGAATTTAGATAATGAAACCCATCCCCTGGCGCCTGAGCTGAAGGTCAGGCTGACAACACACCTGCCTCTGCTCAGGTGTGTTTCCAGGACATGGCTCTGCCAGTGCCACTGGATTCAGCTGACAATAATTAAAGAAATGCTCATGTGCCTTTCCAGGTGCTCTCTACATCTCCCCCTGCTTTATTTTTAAATGTAGCTTATGGGCATCTAGTTGGAGCCTTCACACTTGAGATCTGAATGAAAGCAGGATAAAATTAGTAGTACACAAAAAAGTTCTATTATGTACCAGACAGTGTGTTTTAGCATATTCCATGGATTAAATTCTTTTAAATCATCTAGCAATTCTTTTGCCAATTTTGCAGGAGATATAATTTCATCATGACTATTCTGAATGGCTTGCATGTGTTTGTGTAGCCACACTAGGTCTATACTGATATTATTATGATGCCATATTTCCTGTAGATTCATCTTGATTTTATTCCAATCCCATAGAGAACTGTCATAGCAAGCTGAAGTCACACAAATACATGTAAAAGCAGCATGGCATTGCAGCTGCTGTCTCATCTTGGCACTTTCTAATTACCTAGTCCTATCACTACAGCTTCCAAAGCATTTAGCTTTGTTTCTAGCCTTTTGTCTATATCTTCTTGATCATGAAATGTAGTTGATGTGTTCTGAGCCAATTCATTGACAAACTGCATTCTGGATGCTTTGGGTCAATGCCAGAGAAGCAGTTACAGCAGATGCGATAACAGTAACTAGGGTAATAATACCAAAAATAATAAGTCCCAAAGCACTCTTTTCCTGGAACAGCTGATTGTGCAGTTCCTGCAATGCCTGGAGGCCCGCATCATAATGCCATTTTCCTTTTATATTGGTAGGAAGCATAATGCAAGAAGGCTGCTTTAAAATTAATCTATCTTCATTCAGGGTGTGCCTGGAAACACAGCTGGTAAGGTTACAATGATGGCATTGGACAGCATAATGGGTGTCCCATCTGGTGATGTTCACATTTCCAGTCACCAATACATATGGGGGCTGGACACAGGCTTGTGAGCCATAGCAAGAGCTTGATGAACATACTCCTAAAATATCAGCAAAGGAAGAGCCAGTAAAATTAAGACAGTCAAGGGTAGCAGCTAAATGCCAAAGATCTTTCTGTAAATTTCCTGTTTTCATGGTTAGGGCTTCCCCTATAAATTCTCCTGGAAAATGGGGATATTTATCTAGCATAAAGCCTGTGAGACCAATCCAATACATACAAGTCAGAGCCAGAAATATGATGTCTCACTGGTACAGGGTTGGCACAATCTTGCCATTGAGGAAATGCTCCCACTCAGTAGGGGTGCTGTTAGGACACTAAGGGAGTTGGGGATGCTTATCAGACAGCCATAAGGAAACCCCAGGAAACCCCAGTTTAGTAACTGTCTGAAGATATTTTCTCATATCCCAGGGGCCAGTGATGTTAGCAATGTCTGCACCTTCATAGGACATCTTATTTTCTTGGCCAAGCTGCAAATATCCTGAAGTCCCCTTTTCAGATAAACAAATAGGGAGCTCCCCACTAAAACCATTTATACTAATAAAAGAGAAAGATGCAAATTGACCGTGCCTCCATGACACTCACCAGCCAATCAGGAGAATGAAAATTAGTCCAGCAAAGATGGCCGGTTAATTTGCATACACAGGTGCCAAAAGGGCGGTGCGGCGCCAAGTGGCCTGGGTCCCGGGGACAGGCTCCAAGCCCACAGCCTCCCAGGACCATCACCAGCCCAGGAGGCGAGGGTGGTGGTGCCAAGCCATACCCGCAGGCTCCCGGGACCATTTCTGGTCCCAGAAGGCGAGGGTGGCTGTGCAGCTTGACAACAGACAGCAGGGCATGCTTGGCTGTAGCCACTGCGACCTACAAATAGGCAACTGGGTCTGCAGGCAGCACCCAATAGGTCCTGCTTGGCCCTCACCTGCAGCAACCCAGGAGCCTGCAGACAGCACCCAGAAGGGCCTGCTTGCCCATTGCCGTGGTGTGGAGCAGGCAGGTCCTGCAGAGAGCAGAGAACCATGGATAGCAGGCCTAAGCCATCAGTACGACATTCCCTGAGGGCTTCCAGATTAGGGATGGTGCAGGTCGGGCTGAGGGACCCCTCCCCATGCATGAATTTCATGCATCAGGCTTCTAGTTATAAGTATAACTACTGTGGGAACAAGGAGTTATATGCTTTTTGGAGCTACCCCCAACCATATTGGTGTTGTTAGTAAACACTGGCACTGATTCCCCAGTCCAGGTGGCTGGATTGACCACAGGGCGGGGGGGGGGGGGGGGGGTGGATTAGAACATATGTCCAGTAAGTTTCTGCTGCAGCCATACTTGCCTGGCGGTTGACAAGTGCCATCATAGCAACAAAAAGGGTGGAGGAGGTTACCTGAACCCGCTATTCATTCACCACTTGCCGAGCATCAATGGTCAGCTTCTTCAGTTGACCCCATGTGGAGACACTAGCTTCTTGGGTGCCTTGGTCACCTGTCTTTTGCTTTTCTCCTTCTTCGGGGTTGGTGGCTGAGCTGGTATCATCACCGGAGGTGTGAGCTGTTCTCCCAGGTCCATGTTTGTGACGCACCACTAGCTCTGGCACCCAGATGGGGTTAGAAGCACCTCTGGGAAGATACAAACATGCCCTCTTCCCCACATCATTACTGGGTCTGGCCCTCTCCACTGCCTGTTTGTAAGTCCTTCCGTCGCGCCATACCGGCTGATGCCGCCGCACCAGGAGCTTGATGCCTCTCGGCTGCTGTGTGACCCTCATTGTCACAATTTAAAAATTTTAAAGTGTAAAGGGCATGATTCAACTGATTCTGTGGAGTAGGATAACACCCCTCTCCCTTTTTCTGTTTTTGTAACTGAGTCTTCAAGGTTCGATTAGCTCTTTCTACAATTGCCTGTCCCTGGGGGCTATAGGGAATCCCTGTTTTATGCACTTTTTGGTATTGCTTGCAAAACTGTTGAAAGGAGGAGCTAGTATAGGCAGGTCCATTGTCTGTTTTGATCTCTAGGGGCTGTCCCATGACTGGAAAAGCCACTAGGCAGTGGTTAATTACATGCTTTGCACTTACCCCTGTTTGGGAAGCGTGAGCATGTATCTATAGAGACATGGACCCACCAAAATCTGCCAAATTCAATTATATGAATGACATCCATTTGCCAGATTTGATTAGGTTTAAGTCCTTGGGGATTTACCCCTAATGCTGGCACAGGGAGGTGGATCACACACTGGGGCATTGCTTCACACTTGGCGAGCCTGCTCTGGGGACATACGGAGCTCCTTGCGCAAGGCAGAGGCGTTCTGATGATGGGGCATGCGAGGCCTGTGCCATGGACAATGGCGTGGCCTCCTCTGCTGAGGCAACAAGGCGATCTGCTTCCTCGTTGCTGTCAGCCAGGGACGCGGAAGGCCAGCAGGGGATCTAATATGGCCAATAAAACAAGGAAATTGTCATTCTCAAACAGCCTTCTGAAGGCTGAAAAGTAAATGAAAGAGTTCCTCTGAATTAGTGTGCCCTATAGTAGCCGTTTCAATAATTTTGGCCATACTTACCACAACCTATACTATCACTGTATAGGTTGCTGGGATTCCTAGTAACTTAATCTCCAGGTGAGAGACAAGCCTCTGAGACAATATTAAGCCTCTGGTAACCTTCCATATTAGTTCCCCTTGAACTTTATTTGACCGAGGGTGTGCACAGTAAATGACACTAATTGGATTTCTGCTATCAGTCTTTTTGAGTATAGTGACATAAGCTTTGGTTAGGGAGGCAAAATACAAATTATTTACTTTTAAATGTCCTTGGTTTAGGGAAGATAGGATTTACTAGATGGCCCCAAACCACTTGGCATTTATATTTTTTAGATGGTTGCAAACTGCTGTTACATTCGAGTCATGAAATTAGAAAATTGACTCTGTAGGTCTTTGCATATACCTAGTAAAAATTTTCTAAGGATTCCTAAGTACATTGAATAAATTTGTCATTCCTCCCATAGAGATTTTTAGATAAGTTCTTAACTAATTAATGTCCTCTAATAACCTTTAAAAGTCATTTAAGGTCTTGAGGCAATCCTTTTGTATTTCTACCTTTTGAGGCCTAATACTTTGATTTTTAAGTACAGTTCCTAGGTATTTGAAGGGCATTTTCCACTGTATTTTTCCCCAGAGCAATCTCTAAGCCACATTTAGGGAGTTTCTTTTAAATACTTTTACTTTCTTTTAAACAAAACAACTAACTGGGTTGCCTTTTCAGAAAAACTAGGAGAGAGACATGCTGGCCAATACTGCAATGCATACATCTCAAGTAAAAGTAACTTTCTTTTTCTTCATGGTGTCTCATTAATGGTGAATTTAATGCCCGAATAATAACTGTTAATTTACTTTATAAATAGTTGGGGAAGAGATTTTAAAATTTCTTCTTTTTAAATTTACTTTTAAACAATACTCTTCTTGCAGATTTTACTGTGGAATTTCTTAGAACCAATTGCTTATATGTATTTAAATAGAACATAATTATTAATTTTTATTTTATTAAGTTTCCCACATGATTTTGAGTGTATTAGATTGGATTAATTTAGTTTAAAAATATTTCTTTTAAGAGGAGAGAATAAATCCTTGAATCACTAGGACCCTTGAAATGTCCCAAAGCCATATCTCGGTTAAAGATTGAAATTTAACTTGGAAAGACTATCAAATATACATAACCCAAAGATTATATTATACAGTTTTTATAATTATTTCTAAAAGACATCAATTTAATTCAAACTGGTCTCAACATTAAAAATTTGGTTCAGACCACAGAATTAATTCTTATCCTCTAATTAGGCCAACAAAATACCATATCTTAGGTTGAAATTCCACCACACACAATACACATAAGGACCACAATACGCTCTGAACCACCAATCTCTCCAGAAAAAACACAAGAACCATTCCTCTCAAAGATGAACCTCCAAACTCCATGGACTATGTTATCACAACTGTACAATTCCTCCCAACCTCACCTGAACTCCAAACTTCCAGAAGCCTCAAACTCTAGCCATTAAGCCAAACACCTAGCATTTCTCAGACTATCAACATATCCACATCTCTAGGGATATATTTCAAACAAAACACAAGGCACTTTCAATTAATAGACTCAATTCTATCATTTAGATTTTTCATATGAGGTGAACTCAGATTGATATTTCATTGCCTTGTCATTTTCAAATGCCGTACCTAGATATTTAATAATTTTTATTATTTAATTTAGCAATGTTCCAAAGTCTTTAAAGTTACCAAGGACTTTGGAAAACTATGTTTACTCATATATAATTACCACTTAGTTATGTATATTTTGCCTTAACAACTTTGAGATTTTTAGAGTCAATTATTATTACCCAAGGCATTTTCTTTGGAAAATTCTGTAACAGAGATAACTTACTGACTTTCTGTGGCTTTAATGTCAAAGTATTATTTTATTTTATTTTTCTTTATAAAAATAGGAGTGCCCCCAGACCTGTGAGGCAACCTTGGAATGAAGTCCATTATTATTCAAGAACGACCCATTATTACGGAAACACTGCACTTGTTGCCTAAGTGCAGCCTATATATTTTCCTTATGTCATCCCCCACCCCCCATTCTTTAGAGAAAAACAGGCTTGGGGTTTATTCTATAGCATCCGTGAAGAGATATGGGGTTCAGTTCATGAGCCACTCAAAGTTGGGCAGAGTGCACCTTTTCTCTTAATCTAGACTTTATCTCTTCATGAGTACAGAAATCCCAGACATATCCCTAAATTGTGAGAAATGTCTCATCTATCCAAATTTCAAATGACAAACTGGGGAATAAAAATATGGCAAAAATGAGACTTTTATTAACACTTTCAGGAGTGGATATCCATTTTACAGGATCACCAAAAAACTAGGGGCCTTTTTTAGTTGCTTCCTTCTGTCTAGGGAATTTTCTTAGAACCTGTGCTATCAGCCACATGTACCGCTCATATTCTTTCTCTCCCCATTCCCACATTCTGTTTACCCTGGGGAAATTTAGTAATGGTCTGGCCATCTACTGTTTCTTTAAAATTAAATTAAAGGAATGCTTGGAATTAGCTGGCCTTTGTTTAAAGTTCCCTGGGTAGCAATTTTTACAGGTTTTACACTTTTCAAATTAATCTTAGAATCTTAAAATTTTAACACAGCACAATAAAATCATAAATCAGAGAAAAGCAAATTAAAGTTACAATATAGACACATAAAAAGAAATTTAACTATCTAAGAGTTTCTGGTGGCCTGGGAGGGAAAGAAAAAGATTTTTTTTTTTTCTTTTTTGCAAATGTAGTCCCTTATTCAATCTGGGCCACCACAAAGACAGACAGAAAGCACAGGGATATTTTTCTTTCGCATCCCAGTGAAGAAAAAGATTTTTTAAGATAAAGAATTATTGGCAGTTTCTGAGAAATTTCTTTAATCCTTTCTACTTGGTTCAGCCCACTACAAATAGTTTAGCCTCTGGCAAAATAAAATATGAAGTCACTTTCACTTTCGTAGAGTGCCTGCATCCAGCCATAAAGGCTGGGCAGCTGTGAGCAAAACCTTTCTTATTATCTGAGTCATCCTGCTCACAGTGATTCCTGTCCCACTCTGGTTCAAACTCTAGCTCCTACTCATAACTATGAGGTAAATCTTTATCAGGTGGGCTCTTGACTGTGTTTGCAAGAGCAACAGGGAGGTGGAGTTGGTACAGAGGGGGGATTCACACCCCTCCACTGTAAGCTATAAATCCATGGCCACACCCTGCTTAGACATTTTTAAACTCTTCTGAGCTGGATCAAGGCAATCACAAATTAAAGATCAAAGTGTGAATGTAGGGATAGGAATCTTCTCTGGGCCTTCTGCTATGTATGGGTCACACCACTGCTTTCTGACCTTTCCCCACATTTGAAAGTTGACAGTTTCCTCTTCAGGAAACCAAGGTCAAGTTTCATTAACAAAACTTAAGAAATCAAGA
Organism: Pipistrellus nathusii; assembly: GCA_963693515.1. NCBI lineage: Eukaryota > Metazoa > Chordata > Mammalia > Chiroptera > Vespertilionidae > Pipistrellus > Pipistrellus nathusii. The sequence continues at coordinate 2,315,329 of OY882868.1, read as the reverse complement.
ATCTGCCTATATTCAACAGAACATTCTCTAGTTTTAAGCATAATTTTAAGCATTTGAGAGTAGATGTCTCTTTCCTGAGACTCTGAATAGCCCATGTTTTACACCCAGTTTTTGCCTTACGCTCCTTACCTTACTTCATGAGTTCCTTGTGTGCGCACTCCCGGAGCATTCCCCTTGCCTGACTTTTGAGAGTTCCCCAGTATTCAGTTCCCTGGATCTGGGCGCTAGATATAAATATTTATCTCTTCCGAGTCCATCACAGGTAGAGAGCAATCCGATTCCTGAGTAGAGGTTACAGAGGGTTAAAAAAAATGAAAGAGACACAAATACAGTAGGGAAAGCTGGGACTGGTTGGGACCACTGTCCTCTGATGGAAAGACAGGGACCCAGAGCCAATACAGGGTGTTTATTTCATACAGCAAAAACCAGGAAGTTGTACCAAGGACTAAGGAGATTATGTGCATTCTGGTGGCTACTTTGTAATGGTCACTTCATGTTTGTTTTGGTGCTTGGCTGGATTTAGATAACAAAACCCACCCCCTGGCACCTGAGCTGAAAGTCAGGCTGACAACACCTGCCTCTGGCAAGGTGTGTCTCCAGGACATGGCTCTGCCAGTGCCACTGGATTCAGCTGACAATAATTAAAGAAATGTTCATGTGCCTTCCCAGGTACTCTCTAACATCTTTTCGTTCTTTTATTTTTCTCTTTCATGGATGCCATGTTCTTTGAAATCTTGTTTAGATCAAGTGAATGGTCTTTTAGGCTTCCTCTGCGTGAATAGGAGCTCACTGTTTGAATAACAAAAGTTCGTGTCACAGGGTGGCGGGGAGCTTCAGGACTTTAGAGGTGCTTAGGTGGGGCATGGCCAAAGCAGGTTGGGAACCACTGGTCTAGCTGCTTCCTCCCAAGTGTGATGATGGAGGCGCAGGCAGCACTGGCGGTGTGCACGGGGACATCGGGTCTGAGTCTACCGGAACAGGAGCTCATCCTCGGCCGTAGGCAGCGGGGCTGGGGTGTGTGGAGGAGAAATGCCTAAGGAAGATGTCAGCCGTCTTTTCCTTCCCGACACCCCCCACGCTGCCGGTACTTGGCATTTAATAAATGCTTAAGAATGATCGATTACGTAGCACAGTAGAGAGCCTTCCTTAGACATTTGTTCATCCCTCTTTTGATGACTTATTGCTCATAAATCAATCCTTTATTTTAACTTTTTAAAAATTGGTTTTAGAGAGGGAGGAAGGGGGAGAGAGAAAAACAACATTCCTGTGAGGGAAATCATTGATTGTTTGCCTCCAGCATGACCCCTGCCCTTTACGTAGGTATGTGCCCGGCCTGGGAATCAAACCATGGCTGTCCGGCTGCTCCGATCCCTGAGCCTTCGCCGGGGCGTTCAGTCTGGAAACAGTATTTCTGTGCAGAGCTCGGAGACGTGGCCTCGCAGACTGCAGGCAAGGGTGTCACTGACACAGATCCCCTCCCCGCCAAGCCATCTCTGATGGTTTAATTAAAACAAAGCGCGACTGGCCTTTGTCGGGCACGAACTGGGGGTATCAGATGTTCTACCTACGGGCTGTTCCCGAACGGCCACCGGAGCGGAGGGCATGACCATCTGCTCCTTTGTTTTCTAGTGGAAGACAACAGTCTCTCTCAGAAGAAGAAGGTCACGGTGGAGGATCTCTTCAGTGCCGAGTTCAAAGTTCACGACCCCGAGGCTAAGTGGATCAGCGGTGAGTTCTGTGTGCGGTGACGATGTGAGCGTCCCTTCCCCGCGCCCGGCCACTTGCTGACGGCCTGCCTTCCTGGCCGCCTCTCGTAGAGGCAGACCCACTGCGCTCTGGCTGTGGCCCTCCTGTCACTGCTCTAAGGAGATGTGTGCATCTGGTCTGGGGGCTGCTCCCTCAGGGGACACGGGTCCTCCATGTCACCTCCAGGAGTCATCCTTTCTCCCAGGGGGATGTGAGATGTTCCTAAGCAACCAGCCCTGGCAGGCACACAGCCGAGCTTCCTTCCTCACTGTACCCGCCACTGGACTGAGGGCCGAGGAGCTGAAAGATTCCCCCAGAACATAGCTGGATCTGAACATAACATAACATAACATAACGTAACGTAACGTAACGTAACATAACTTAACCAGAACATAATGTAACTGACCAGGATGCCCCATGCAGACAGACATTTGCAGACAGACATTTCCCTCAAACGAGACATAATCCATTTTTCTTGTTCATAGGGTTTTTAAACTACAAAACAAAGTAGATTACAGGCAAAAGGGGGCATGTTCCTAACAGTGCAGGACTTGACGCATCTCCTCTCGCCGGGTCTGGGATGGGGGAGCCGTCAGGGAGGGGTGCCCACGGGCCAGTGCCCGCTCCCACAACCCTCCTGTGCTGCTCTCTCCATGTGTGCTGTTTCACTTAGACCCAGCCTCGGCGGGTGCACCTGAATAGACAGCCCGACGAGCCCCCGTGAGGAAGCAGCCTGATGTTAGGTGGTGGCGGAGGGGCCAGGCCTTGTGTGCGGCTGAGGGCATGGTTTTCCTCGGATTCTGCGGGGCTGAGGGCCCGTGTCCCTGCCGGGCAGAGGAGCCTGTAACGGCTCAGGGCCTGGTCTGTAGGGGTGCAAAGTTGGCTATGGGACAAAACAGTGATCCCCAAGGACAACCCTGACCCAGAACACACGTAGGAGGCACAGGATGGTCTCCTTCTGCTCAGGAAGACACACTTAACTCGAATGCTGCGTCGCAAAGCTTTGTGCTCGGGGAGCACCTGTGGAAGGAGGAGTCCTCCTCTGTCCGAGCACCAGCGGCAGGTGCATGTGGAACTGCTGGTGGCCCCTGGGAATGTAGTTAACCCGCCCCAGGCAGGCTGGGCTTCCCCGCTGGGCGCAGACCATGCCTCCATTGCTGGCACTCACACCAGCCTGTGTGGATAGAGAGGAGGCGTCCTGTGTCCTCTGGCTGGACGGCTCAGCCCTGGAGAAGCAGGGGAGCCGGTGGCCAGTACAGGCCTCTGCAGACCTGCCCGGGCCTGCCTCGTTCCCTGCACCAGGCTTTGATTTTCGCACAGAATGCGATTCTGGCCACGTCTGCAGCTGCGGCCGCTGACAAAAGGCACAGCCGTGTTAGGTTAGCGCAAAGGGTGTCTCGGACCTGCTCGGACCCACAGCTCTGGCTCAGGGGCCTTGTCTCTGGCCCTTGCATTGTTCCTAGGTTCTGCCTCTTCACCAGTTTCCTTCCTTCCAAACTCTCATCATCACTTCATGCCATAGCATCATCATATCGTCACCATCAACCACCATCACCTTCATCATCACCACCTTCACCTCCATAATCACCACCATCATCCTCTTTATCTTCATCACATCATCGCAACCACCAACACCACTATCATCATTATAATAAAAGGGTAATATGCTAATTAGACGACGTCTTCTGGATGTCATTCCAGGCATCCTTGCTGACCAAGCCGGGGCCCGAGGAAAGCCAGCCCGGGTCCCAGGTGCCTGCCGGTGGCTGGAGGAGGAAGGGAAGCTGGTGCTGGCAGCGGGGGAAGGAAAGACTATTCTTGCAGGAATTTTCATGTATGGGGCCTCTAGTCATTACATAATCAACTACTGTGGGTTCCCATGTCTTATACTATAGATTAAGTGCTTTACACATATTAAATCATTTCATTCTCATAATCACCATTTTCTAGATAAGGAAACTGAGGCTTAAAATGTTTGAATAACTGGATCTGAATCACAAAGTTAGCAAGTAACAAAGTTTTGACTTGAACCTGGGTTTCACTGGGTTTTATAAACTGTGCGACAATGGGTAGAATTCAGGTCTCCTGGCTCCAGACAATTTATTGCATAACTTCACCAGCTACATTGTGTATTTAAACAAGACCACAGGTTTTGAATATTTTAGAATTACTTCCATCCCTTAAAATCTTTATTTTAGCATCCCCTATTTCCATTCCTGTGTTGAACTAACCCAATACATGATAAAGGAAAACGGTGTAATTTCCCACAAAGAGCCTTCCTTTCTTAGTGCACATTAACCACTGAGGGGTGCAAGGAGTCCGGGGTTTAGATTGAGGTTAATCGTCTAGAACTAATACACCCGTTAGTCAGCAGGACCTGCGTTCACTGGGTTCGAGGAAAACTCCTCGCCCAGCGATATACTAGGACTTCATTTTTTAAAACTACCTTTTCTGAAAGTGATTGGTACAGCAGCCTCCAGATTCTCTCACACACTGAGGGCTGCAGGCTTTCCTCAGCCCGTGAGGCTCCACTGGGCGAGCGAACGAGGCATGAAGAGCAATAGAATTGAGGCCACGGAAGGTCTGCCCTGAGCTAGGCCTACACCTGGAACAACGCCAGGCCTCTCCTCTCTCCCAGCCTCCACGGCTTCTCCCATCCTATCCAGCTGGCCCAGCCAGAAGAAAGCTTCTCAGTGCCCTACGGTCACTTCTGCCTGCCTGCAGTGCCCACACCTGCCTGTACTGCCCACACCTGCCCGCAGTGCCCACACCTGCCTGTACTGCCCACACCTGCCCGCAGTGCCCACACCTACCTATACTGCCCACACCTGCCTGTACTGCCCACACCTGCCTGCAGTGCCCACACCTGCCTGTACTGCCCACACCTGCCCGCAGTGCCCACACCTGCTCACTGTGGAACTGAAGGTCTCAGAGCCGGTTGGCCGGGAGAGCTGAGGCTCGGGTGCGGGTCAGTGTTCTCACTGTCTGTTTGACAGCGAGGGCGGAACGCAGCTTTAAGAGAAAATGAGTCACCTGTGACTCAACCAGCGAGAATGACCACAGTGAACTGTTTGCACTTGGCCTTTCAGCTCAGTGATCCGTGGGGAGATAGAAAGTGTGAAATGTGAAAGCTTTATAACACAGATCCTGACACATGCGCTGGGCATTGGTAAGATTCCCGTTGTCATCTCAATGTCCCCTCAGGACGTCATGACATAATGTGCCTCACCGGGTCAGTGAGATACGGAGAGTGCAGGCAGTGAATGGAAGCAAAGGTAGGAAAGCCATGGGGCCTGGGGGCGGGGTGGGGGGTGCGAGGAGCGGATCCTACAGGCCCAGCCAAGCAGCCTGCAGCCTGGGAGAGGCCGGGAGGATGGCTGGGAGATGGTAAGGCCGGTCCACCAGCCAGGAGTCCACCTTCAGGGCGTCGTTCTGTGAACAGGTGATGAGGCAGAGGAAAAGCTGAGGAAAGATGACTACACGGAAATGTCCTTTCAGTCCTGAGAACTGGGCGTGAACTAGTGAGAGCCACTGGAGAAGTGTGGAAACTGGAAACGGAGCCTTTCTGGGGAGCTGCTGGGGGTCTCTCCGAGGGGAAGAGAGAGTGAGGTTCCTGGAGGACCCCAAGAGGCAGGGGAGAACCCCAGTGATGATCTGTCCAAAAAGGCAGGGGAGGAAATGACTTCAAAGAGCCCAGTGGGTGTGGCTCAGTGGTTGCGCATCGTCCCGTGAACCAGGAGGTCTCTGTTGGATTTCCAGTCAGGGCGCATGCCCAGGTTGCGGCTCAATCCTCGGTGTGGGGCGTACAGGAGGCAGCCAATTAATGCTTCCCTGTCATAATCGATGTTTCTCTCTTCCTCTTCTTTCCTCTCTTCGGAATCAATAAAAACATATTTTAAAAAAGAAGTCATCAAAGACAACTGTGTCTTGTGAGCACACCTTCCACATCACCCCCCAGCCAGGCCGTGTTTTCTGCACGTCACGGGCGCCTGCTGACTCAGATCTGGGTTCTGGAACTGTCCTCTTCCTGACCCTGTTTAAAGGACAGTGGGAAAGCAGTAATTCCGGAAGATGGACTCAGACTTGTATGCAACGGCGCTCTGCGTCGCCTTCTTCCCCTGTGTAGATAGGGAACAGGCTGCTCCGTGTCCATGGAGTCGGTCACTCTCCCCCGGGGTCTGATGCCACAGTGCCTGGTGGCAGCCCCAGGAGGCACCTCTTACCAAGGCAGCCGGGCCGGCCCCTGGCGATGGCTGACAGCCCATGGACTGGGCTCTGAGCCAGCCGAGGCCACTGCACCTCCCGGGCCTGCTGTCCCCTCCCGTGTCCCTGGGGCACAGACAGGGCCTGGTTCGCGTGTCTGCTGCCTGCGGGCAGGGCTGGGCTCAGCTCTCTCCTCCTCATGGGCATGCTCAGCGGGGCTGCCACGGGATCTCCCAGGTCTGTGTTTGGTTACACTCATTCCCACTGATCCAGCCACAGCCACGGGTGAGCAGAGAGCCTCCGTGCCTCTGGCTTAAAACCGGAGAAAATTGCTGCCTTTGAAAGTAGGAAAATGCCGCTGGTTGGTCCCAGGAAAGAGGGAGGTAAGATTGGAGACGGCAGCAGCTTGATTTCAGATTTGCTCTGTCATCTTCCCTTTTGATATTCTGCAATGCCAAACGGATTCTCCTATAAAGCTCTCAGGGTGAGACGGAGGGGACATCCGAGTGAAAATGGTTGGGTATTTCTGCTGCTGTTTGAAGCCACGTTTTTCAGTCAGAACCATGAAGGGTTAGGATCAGAGAGTGAGACGCCCCTGGGGGTCATTGTGCAGCCGTAGCCACTGGCCACCGTTACTCAGGGAAAGGCCCGGAAGGACAGTGTCAAAGGGGAAGCACGGTCTTCAGCGGCTCAGGGAGTCGGTGGCAGCAATAATGTCCATTATTTGAAGTCCTGATCATGGATGCACAGAGGACACCACTGGCCTGCAGAGCCAGGCAGGGGCGGGCGGGGCGGGGCAGAATGAGGGCCCATTGGGTAAGCCACCATTTCCCCTTTTCCGTTCCAGCACCTGCCTTTCCACAGAAGGGGGGCCCAGTGCTGGCTTTAGGCCTCCAGTCATGTTAAAGCTATGAAACCACACGTCACGCCCAGGTCCCCACGGCCACAGCCAGGTCCCCACGGCCACACCTAGGTCCCCACGGCCACACCCAGGTCCCCACGGCCACGCCCAGGTCTTCTTCCCCAAGAAGAGGACAGTTCCACACCTGTGACCTGCAGAGAAGCCGGAAGAATGACGTGGCGTTGGCTGTTCTGGGAACCACGCCCAGGTCCCCATGGCCACGCCCAGGTCCCCACGGCCACGCCCAGGTCCCCATGGCAACACCCAGATCCCCACTGCCACGCCCAGGTTCCCACAGCCACGCCCAGGTCCCCATGACCACAGCCAGGTCACCACAGCCACAGTCAGGTCCCCATGGATGAGGCCTCCTGTGGTGTTAAGTGTCTGAATGGAGGACCCAGCAGGTGGGCACATGTAGTGTGTGTGGAGGGGACGAGGGCACCAGGTTTCCGGTGTCGGAAGGAGAACTAGACTCTTTACTTGTAACTCCTGGCGTTTTAAAAGCTTACACGCACGTTTACAAGGATCCCTGGTGTCCAGGTCTTGCTGCTGTCCTGGGAGGATCTGACGATGCAGAAGGAGCTCTGACAGTGTGACTCGAACTCGGTTTTCACTGGCCGTCACGGATCGTACGCAGAATGTGCCTGTAGTTTCCGACCTCAGACTCCCTCCCTCTCCCCACACTGTCGTCTGTGCAGCACCGGACCCCCACAGTGACCGTGTCTCATTCCCCCCAAAAGGAGGGGCGCAGAAAGCAGGCTTCGCAGATTAAAAGGCAGCCGACTGCTTCCTGCTAGCACCAGTTTATGGATAGGGTGCTGGGGTCAGAGGGCGAAGGCCCTGCCTGGGCTGCGTGGCGCAGGGGCAGCGCTAGGCCTCCTGTGAGCTCCGCCCGGCTCTCGGAAGCCTCCAGAGGCTCTGAGCACGTGCGAGTCCGGTGGGAAGTCTGAAGGAAGAGCAAGGACGCCGACTGCGTGGCGGGCGAGTCCTCTGAGTGGGGAGAGGCCGGTGTGAGGACAAGCCGGCGCCCTGGGTCTCCTCCTCTCAGGAGCCCCAGCCGCCCATGGGGTGCCCTTAGCCACGCTGTGCGCACTGTCTCCCCCCCCCCCTCGCTGCTGGTCTCATGGAGCCTGGCATCCTGGTCCCGCCGAAGGGGAGCGTGGGCTGTGACTTCTCACCAGATCTTACCTCGGCGTTAACTTCCCCGCCCCATCTCGGACTCTCCCAGGAGGGAACATGCGCCCTCCACCAGTACTCTTCCTAACTGAGTCGTGACCCGCAGAGAAGCCGGAGGAATGACGTGGCGTTGGCTGTTCTGGGGACCTCAGTGCGTTTTGCTTTTGGTTTCAGAGCAGCAGCTTGCTGGGAGCATCACCATAAGCCCATGCCAGCTGCTTGGGGCGGTCAGTTCTGAGCAGGAATTCCAGGAGCACATGGCACAGACCCTCCCCGGGCTGGCCTGTGGTGTCGGGGTTTGCAGAATGACTAGGAATTTGTTTCCAGAAGTCATTTTTTTTTATTGACTATTATGTTTATTCTTTCTTTATTTTATTTTATTTTTCCCCATCACCATGTATTCCCCTGTTACAGAAGATCAGAAAAAAACTAAGCCATGCTTAGAGAAAGGGAGTTACATTTTATTAAGTGCAGGGCCAGAGGAAAATTGCCTTTTAAATTCTGGGCCCCTCCCACATGGAGAAATCTTTCCTATTTATACTTCTCCTGGCTCCTTTGTCCCCAAATTTGGAGTGAGTCTTCTGGGAAAGAAAGTGTGCATGCTGGGAAGGGGCCATGAGGCCTGACTTGGAGTCAGCAGTGACAGCTCTGTCTGGGGCATAGTCCACTTCCTCTCTGGAATGGGAGTAGTCTTATTTTCCTTATTATTTGAGCAAGCAGACATTTACAAAAGCCAAAATAGCAGGGTTAAAATTTCAAATAGCAGTTTTTATATAAGATGCATGCTTTACCCCGGTATGCCCTCTACCACCTCCACGCACTCTAACCAGTGAGCAGCACCATCCAGGGCTATATCTTCCTTTTTAATGATATACCTATTTTTTTTTTTTTTAAAGAGAGTTCTCTCTTGTGACAAATGCTGGAAAACTTCACTTTCCAGAAGGTAGCGCCCCGCATCTGGCTCACTCTCGGCCCTGACTGGTCCAGGTGACTGCTCCATCTTCTTTTTTAAATTGCTTTTATTTTTCAATTACAGTTGGCATGCAACATCATGTTAGCTTCAGGCACCCAGCATAGCGGTTAGACAATCATATGGTGTTCTCTGTGGCTCCTCCCCGTCACCAAGCCCCTCCTGGCACCAGTGGTGACCACAGGAGGGTGACTCTGTCCCCTGGGCTGGCCTTCCATCCCAGGACTGTCCCGTAACCACCGCTCTGCGCTGCTCACCCGCACCTCCCCCGCCCGCCCTCCCATCTGGAGAAAAGAATGTGGCTCTTGTGTTAGCATCTGAGGTGACCCTTCCTCAGCCAAGAGCTTTTGTCCAGCTCCCACCACAAAACTCCCCGTGAAGGCACATGGCAATCCACAGCCACGCCGCGTCCGATCAGATCACAGGTTTTGGGAAACTGTCCCGAATGTGTTGTGAAGAAGTTCCACAAACGTGCGCTTTTCTGATCGGGGGGGAAAGAGGCGTCTGACTCTGCATACACTCGCTTGGTTCATACTTCTGTCCAGAGGAGAACTGGGGTTAAAAGCCAGTGCCCCGGGCATGTGGGTCAATCACGTGAATGGTAAAGTATTGGTGTTTATCCATCATCCCTGCTTACTAACATGGATGAATTCAGAACTGTGTCTTGGTAGCTATTATTTTTCATTAGTTTTACTGGAAAAAGCCTCAACAGTGCTTGGAGGAGTGCATGAAACAGTGCCCCCCGGTGGCCAAGAGTACACATGACAAGCACAGAAACGGGGCTATGTTTAGTCTCTGGAGGATTGACAGAAGGCCAGCCCCTGAGAAGATGTATGCCCTGCGCCACGTGTATGCTGTGTGGGTAAATGAGCATGGAGACAGATGTGTTTGGGATTTCGAGCTGGTGTGTGATTTCTGGATCGCTGACCTATTAATATGCTTATTAATATATAATGTTACCTCGAGTGTAAATTTAGCTGCCTCACATTTATAACATTAGCGGTGTGACATATGATCATCTGAGCAAGAACACTGCTTTCTGCCACAGCAAGAGCCTCCCTAATGATGTTCTAATGCAGTGAGGTGTGGTGTGGAAGGGATATGAGTCCAGGAGTCGATATGTCAAAGGATCAACGTATGGGACCTAATTTTTATGAAATATGATCCTAGTCTCATCCTTCTCCTTTTCGTCCAACAGATCATTACTGCCGCGGACCTCAGTTCCACATTCCTGAAAAATTAAAATTAAAACATTGCCTCTAAAAATAGCCATTCTTAACTAAAAATACCTAAGTGTGTCTTTAAATTTTTAGGTAGCTTTAGGTTTAAAAGACAAAACCATAAATGGGAAACACACAGTATTAATTTTTGTTTGCTGTGGGACTCTTAAAATTAGATGGGTTTTGCTCTGGCCGGGTGGCTCAGTGGGTTGGAGTGTGGTCCATACAACAGAAGGTGGCCAGTTCCATTCCATCCTAGGCAGGTACCTAGATTGCCAGTTTGATCCCCAACTGATATTCTCATTCATTCTCTCTCTCTCTCCCTCTCTCTCTCTCTTTCAATAAAAGATAAAATAAAATTAGATGATGTTTTTGAAACCTGTAGTTTATGTGTTTAATCCCTCCATCACGCATGATGTGGGACAGGCATAGCTGGGACCATGCAGTCCAAGTCACCATATTGAAAGAGACTGTTCTTTGGGAAATTGGCGCCATGGAGGGGCCATGGATGTGAACTGAGAAAAACGGTTGCATTTTGTCGTCGAGGAGTTAGAGCCAGAGGACTCTCCTTGCCGACCAGGAACTCGAGTGTGTGTATTTTCCCACTACATTCTGCGTTGTAGCGTCTGAAAAGTCGCAAGAGACTTCAGCTCAGTTTCCCTACCCTCTCACCCGGCGGTACACTCACCCAGCTCACCAGCCGGCACTGGCGCGCACTGTGAACCGAAGGCGGTGCGTGGCTCGCTTCCCTCGTTCTAACGCCCTCCTGCTCCAGGTCCCGGCCAGGAGCCCCGGACACTCGGCTGCCAGCTCTCCTCAGCTCCTCTTGCTCTGACAACCTCGCAGGCCTTCCTGGGCCTGGTGACCTTCACAGGGATCGAACTCCAGCGTTCTGAGGAATGTTGGTCCGGGCTCTTGTAGCATGTTCTTAGATTGCGGCTTTTCTGACTGTTCGGCTGGGCTTCTAGGGTTTGGGGAAGAAGCACACAGGAGGGAAGCACCATTCTAGGCACGGCGTCTGGTGCCTCCCCCTGTGCTGAGGTCTCATTGGCCAGGCGTCTGGTGCCCTGACCCTGCGCTGAGGTCTCATTGGCCAGGCGTTTGGTGCCCTGACCCTGTGCTGAGGTCTCATTGGCCAGGCGTCTGGTGCCCTCACCCTGTGCTGAGGTCTCATTGGCCAGGCGTCTGGTGCCCTCCCCCTGTGCTGAGGTCATTGGCCAGGCGTCTGGTGCCCTCCCCCTGTGCTGAGGTCATTGGCCAGGCGTCTGGTGCCCTGACCCTGTGCTGAGGTCATTGGCCAGGCGTCTGGTGCCCTCCCCCTGTGCTGAGGTCATTGGCCAGGCGTCTGGTGCCCTGACCCAGTGCTGAGGTCTCATTGGCCAGGTGTCTGGTGCCCTCCCCCTGTGCTGAGGTCTCATTGGCCAGGCGTCTGGTGCCCTGACCCAGTGCTGAGGTCTCATTGGCCAGGTGTCTGGTGCCCTCCCCCTGTGCTGAGGTCATTGGCCAGGCGTCTGGTGCCCTCACCCTATGCTGAGGTCTCATTGGCCAGGCGTCTGGTGCCCTCCCCCTGTGCTGAGGTCATTGGCCAGGCGTCTGGTGCCCTCCCCCTGTGCTGAGGTCATTGGCCAGGCGTCTGGTGCCCTGACCCTGTGCTGAGGTCATTGGCCAGGCGTCTGGTGCCCTGACCCTGTGCTGAGGTCATTGGCCAGGCGTCTGGTGCCCTCCCCCTGTGCTGAGGTCATTGGCCAGGCGTCTGGTGCCCTCCCCCTGTGCTGAGGTCTCATTGGCCAGGCGTCTGGTGCCCTGACCCAGTGCTGAGGTCTCATTGGCCAGGTGTCTGGTGCCCTCCCCCTGTGCTGAGGTCATTGGCCAGGCGTCTGGTGCCCTCACCTTGTGCTGAGGTCTCATTGGCCAGGTGTCTGGTGCCCTCCCCCTGTGCTGAGGTCATTGGCCAGGCGTCTCTACCAGGTGTCTCTCCCCACGGTTTCATCCTGTGCTTTTGGAAGGAAGTCCATGCAGAGCCTGCCCTGGAGGAGGGAGGGGCGCGCCGTGCCTGCCTGCGCAGGGTGCCGCTGACTCAGAATTCTTCTGCCGGGCTTGTGTTGTTCATCATTTATGTGCGGATGTATTTACTTAGGTCACTGTGGCCTTGTATGCATGTGTTTTATCCTTTGTGCAATGATCCAGTACAGCATTTTCTCTCAAACACTCCAGCTTTGTACATTGGGCGCTTTTCTGGCTGACTCCATGCTCTCAGGCACGCCTGCGTCATCGGGGCTTTTACTTTACCTCACCCTCTCTTCCCTCCCCTCCTCCCCCCCCCCCCCCATCTCTCTTTCTCTCTCTCTCTCTCTCAATTCTCACCTGAGGATATATATTTTCCTCCATTGATTTGTAGACAGGGTGGAAAGGGAGGGAAGGGGGAGAAAGAGAGACAGAGACATCAATGTGAGAGAGACACAGTGATCAGTAGCCTCCTGCACACACCCTGACCCGGGCCCAGGATCAGGCCCACAACCCTTGACCGGGAATCAAACCTGAACCCTTCCATCAGAGGGCCGATCCTGCAACCACTGAGCAAACTGGCTAGGGCTGTTTGTTTCTTTTTGCTGCTACTGCCAGATACTCTGGGCTCATCTTGTATCGTCTTCCCCAGCCTACACCAGCCATTTCTCCGAGGAGCCCTGGTTCCTTCTGTTTGGCATGGAAGCCAAGTCTGCACCCACTGGTACGAGGCCATCATTGCTTCTGGGCTGTGCTCACAGCTGACAGAGAGAGGAAGTGTGTGTGTGTGGTGGGTGTGTGTACACGCGTGTGCACGATGTCTCTATATCAAGCTCCATCTGTGTATTAAGCTAAACATGAATTCATATTGATATTTCTACATGGAACATCCTAGTGTCACATGTCATATATACATACCATATTTTCCGGCGTATAAGACGACCCCCTAATTTTACAGTTAAAACATAGGTTTAGGCCTATATTCGCTGTATAAGACTACCCCCCAGTAGTCTTCCGAGGCAACACCAGTTCTTTTTTTACTAGACCACCTCTCTGACTCTGGCCAATCTGAGCAGGCTTTTTTTCGTTTCAAAGGTTGTCTTATACACCAGAAAATACGGTAATAGTCAACATGTGGAAACAACGAAAATGTTCACCAACATAAAATAGGTAAGTGAAAAGTGTGCACACACACAATGGGGTGTTACTCAGCTTCCTGAAAGGCACTCGACATGTGCACACCAGGGGATGATGCTGAAAACACGACACCAAGGGAAGTAAGTCAGGCACAAAGGACAGACGTGCACTACACTGATGGATCCCTGTGTTCAACCAACCTTGTATTTTGAGGAAAAATTCCCCTTTGTCCTGGTATATAAGTCTCTCTAAGTTGTTGCATTTGGTTGGCTAATATTTTGTTGAGGATTTTTGCATCTATTAATATATCCATATGAGATATCTGTCTGTGGTTTCCTTGGATGTCTGTGGCTCTGTGTGTCAAGATGATGCTGGCCTCATGGAATGAGCACAGAGAGCTCCCTCCTCTTACTCTGTGTCATTATTTCTTCAGAGATGACGTCTGCTTTCTCTCTCCCACCCCTTGTCTCAGGGCCTGGGATGTGCCTGCTGAGACGCTTGTCCCACGGGGTCTCTGAAACTCTATTGTTCTTCCTTCCTTTTTCCGTCCTCCCTCAGACCGGAGTCTCCGTCACCTCCACGTTCACGACTCCTGAGGATCAGATGCGATCTTCGCGCTTGAGTGACTTTTTCATTTCCCTTGTCTTTCAACTCCTGAGTTTGTTTGGCTCATTGTAGAGCCTTTTGATTTCTTTACTGATATTTCCTATTCAGTGACTCAGAGTTCTCATATTTTAGTTCTTTAGACATGGTGTTTTTTAGTTCTTTGAATATATTAATAATAACTAATTTATTATATTTATTTAATTTATTGGGGTGGCATGGATTAATAGAAGTATATAGGTTGCGAGTGTATGGTTCTATATCGTGTGTATATTGTATTATGTGTTCACTGCCCCAAGACAAGTCTCCTTTCATCACAATTTATCCTTCCTTTCCCTCTTCTACCTCCTCCACCCCTGCCCCCCGGTAACCACCTTGCTATTATCTGTGTCTATGAGTTTGTTTGTTTGTTTGTTTGTTTGTTGCTTAATCCCTTCACCTTTTCACCCCAAACTCCCTTCTCCCTGGCAGCTGTTAGAGTCTGTTCTCTGTCTATGAATCTGTTTCTGTTTGGTTCATTAGATCCCACAGATGAGTCAGCATGCAGCACTCATCTTTCTCTCACTAGTTGTTCCGCTAATATGATAGCTAATTGAAAGAGTTTTCTTCTAACACATCTAATGTCCAAACTTCCTTGGGAATAGTTTTCACCTGTGTATGGAGCAGGCAGTAGTTCTTTGTGTCGCGAGATTTTTGTTAAATACCAGACACTTTCAATAATTCAGTGTGGCAGCTCTGGAAATCAGATCATCCTCTCCCTAGGTCTGGCTGCTGGTTCTTGTTGTTGGTTGCTGCTCCCGTGTTGAATGGCTTCCTGCTCTAATGCAATAAGGTCTGCGTGCTTTTCGTGGGAGGACAGACTCTGAAGCCTCTGTGGCTTGGCGTGGTGCCTGTAAGATGACTGACAGAGAGTTCATGAACTGTCTGCCCACTTTGGCCAACAAGCTCTGTGTACATGCTAGTGCACAACTCCAACACTTAACGGGGAGGTGAGGACCCTGCCGTGGTCTTCCTTTCCTGCCTGCTTGCTGGGAGTGTCAGGTTAGCCAGGGGCCTTCTCACACATCTCCTAGCCACGCACCCAGCCTGTTACAGCCCCAAAGTACCCGTATGTTCGAGTTCTAAACCCTTTTGGACTTCTCCCTCCCTAGCCTTTCTTTGTCAGTTTTTTGGTCAACTTTTCATTTGCTGCAACTGTTATCCCCGGGCGGCGGCTGTTTAAAACAGTTGTCACAGATTGTTTTTTGACAAATGCCCCAGAGAAAAGGCTTTTGTGATGAGCAAGCTGTGCTTTGGGGAGTACAGGTTTCCAGGAAACTGTCAGACAGATGAAATGTGGCAATCCTCTGGAAACCAGAGCTCTGGGAGATCCATAAAGCTGTTCTTTCCCCTCCGGTGGCTCCTACACTGATGAATTTAATGACTGCAGTGATTGCAAAGCTGCTGGTTTTCAATACTGCCAGGGAGCTAGGAGAGGGAGACGGAGAGATGACAAGTCAAAAGGACACACAGATCATTGACCTGACCAACATCCAGCCTTTTTTTTTTTTTTTTTTTTTTTTTTTTAATAAATGCACCTCATATTGTTGGAGGCCATTGGCTAATTGCCAAAGTTAGAAAAATGTCGATTTTGACCGTTTGTGCAAGTTCTGGGAGTGGCTGCATCTCCTCCCCTCGCATTTCGTGTGCAGTCCTGTTCTTTGTGCTCTGAGTGACCTGTTCCCCAACTCCGACACATGATACACAAAAGGAGGCTTGTCCTTTGCTGAAGAATTTTGCTGGAGAATTTTCAGGAGACATTTAAGATGTTTACAATTTTCTAAGGTCCCAGGGGCAGGGTGTGTCTGTGGGGGTGAGGGTGGAGCACATTGAAACCCATATATCTGAAATTTTCAGTGTTCTTTAAACATCCTATATAATAAAAGAGTAATATGCAAATTAATCATCACTTCACTACACCCACAAGCCGCACCTACCAGCAAGTCAGGAGCAAGTATGCAAATTAACTCAACCAAGATGGCTTCAGCCACAAGGGAGCAGGAGGCTTGGGTTTCCCCAGCAATGGAGGAAGCCAAGCTTTCCACACACCCTAGCAGGCTCAGGCCTCCACTCAAAGACACAGTTTCAATTACAGAAGATAAATAAATCCCAGATACCAGAGCCTCCGCTTGGGTCACTGGGGGTGTGGCCAGCCTGCAACCACCACAGAACACTCACCCAGGCCATACCACACTCCAAGGGAACCCCCACCCTGATCTGGGACACCCTTCAGGGCAAACCAGCTGGCCCTCACCTGTATACATGGCCTCTATCCTATCTAATAAAAGAGTAATATGCAAATTGGCTATTACTCCAACACACAAGATGGCTGCCCCAATGTGGACACAAAATGGCCACTACAAGATGGCCAGAAGGGGAGGGCAGTTGGGAGAGTCCAGGCCTGCAAGTGAGGGCAGTTGGGGGCAATCAGACTGGCAGGGAGCAGTTAGGCATCAATCAGGCTGGCAGGGGAGTGGTTAGGGGGTAATCAGACTGGTAGGCAGAAGCAGTTAGGGGCAATCAGGAAGGGAGGCAGGTGAGCAGTTGGGAGCCAGCAGTCCTGGTTTGTGAGAGGAATATCCAACTGCCAGTTTAGGCCTGATCCCAGTAGGAACAGTCGGACATCCCTCGAGGGGTCCCATATTAGAGAGGGTGCAGACTGGGCTGAGGAACACCATGCATGAATTTCATGCACCCGGCCTCTAGTATTTTATAAAAATACAGTTTCCTGAAACTAAGTCCCATGACACATTGGCTCTGCAGTGTCAATGCTTTTTTGCCAGGCCCTCTCAATGCCGGGAGAGGGTCATCGGCGGTCCCTGTGTGGAAGGGTGGGCCTGCTCCCGCTCGGTTCTTGTCAGTCCTACAGGAAAGACTTCAAACAAGTGACACCAAATGACTGCATCATAGCAACATGAATGCATTAGAGAAGCAAAGTGAACCCTAACTGGTGTGGCTCAGTGGATAGAGAGCTTAGGTCTGTGGACTGAAAGGTCCCAGGTTCGATTCCAGTCAAGGGCATGTACCTTGGTTGCAGGCACATCCCCAGTGGGGGGTGTACAGGAGGCAGCTGATGGATGTTTCTCTCTCATTGATGTTTCTAGCTCTCTATCCCTCTCCCTTCCTCTATGTAAAGAATCAATAAAATATATTATTTTTTTTTAAAAAAAGAACCAAAGTGAGCAAATCTATTGAATAAGCAAGTTTATCTAAATGCATCTGCCCTATGAGGTGCAGACAGCTTCCCCACTACTCTGGGCAGTGAGTGCAGAGGGGATCCGAGGAGTTACATACCCTCTGTCTATAAGTTGTGTGTGTGGCGGGGGAGGGCGTGGAGGTCCTGCCAAATGTCTTGGCACAGATTAACTCCCAAAGTCTCCCTTTTACTTCACTATGGCTTCCCAGAATATATGAGACGCACCTGGCAGTTTTAACTTGACACGCCCCGAGATTGCTGGCTTCTAGGGAGTGAAATACTAGTAAAACTGCCCCCCTCCTTATATCTTTTCAAAAACAGCTGGCCTCATTGTTGAGTGAGACAGGGTTTGAACACTCCCGCTCCTTTCCCTGCCCACAGCCTTAGTGTTCGGGCGATTTTTGCTGTGTGTTCTCTGGCATTAAGATTCCCTCCTCTCCTCTTTCCCTCCTGCATTCTTTAGTGAGGACAGGTATTTAGCCATTTGCTCTCAAGTTAGGGGAAGATCATGGCTGTTCTTTGCAAGCTGACTACATGCTCCCCAAACTGGTCTTGCTTAATTTTTTTGTCTCCATTTCCCTTTTCCACTTACTTAGGCATTTTCCTATTTCTCACTCTCCTGTAACCCTGGAGAGGGAATGTTTTCTGTATAATACAATGTGCGCTGTCTTGTTTTCTTACTGCATCTGATTAATGTGATATTCAGTATTTAGCTAAATTCTTCCAAGTCACCTATTTAAAGGCAATTTCTTTTTCATTCTCTTCTGTTTGGGATGCTTAAACATCTCACACCTGGTCACCTGCAACTTCTGAAAGAGAAAGTGTTTTCCTTTTGTCTCTTGAAACTAAGATCTTTACCTAGCGTAGAAGACGTGGGGTGGCTGCCCCCCCCCCCCCAATCTTACTAGAGGAGGCCAGGTGTCCCTGCGGAGACCATCAGCATTTCCCTCTGTGCTCTCTGTTGGGGGGGGGGGGGGACATGTGCACTCATACATGTCCATTTCCAATGGTAATTGATTAGCAGGGCCTGGAACAACTTTCCCAGGGGATTCCTAGCCCAGGCACTGTGGGTTTTCCAAAGTCCCCAGCAGACACAGAGAGTGGCTTCCAAGTGAACAAAGCGTATTCTCTGATCTCCTACGGCACTTCCTTCTCTGATGAGCATTCAGTGTATTAAGTGCCAGCGGTATGCCCTTCCTGATACAGAGCACTTTAGCCTGAGTGATGGAAGGCCTTTGGTTCTTACGAAATGATGGGGAAGTTTTTAAGAAATGAACTTGGCTCAGTGAGAGAATATTTAGAAAGTATAACAAAATGAAGAGGTTAAAAACCCACATAATACATCCAAGCGCAGAGTGACGTGTCCCATACAGACACGCAGTCCTAGAGACGCTGTAAGGGAGGGGATTCGGTGAGGCCCTAAGGGATGCACGCGTCCACATCAGCAGGGATGCTGGGCGTCTGAGCCAAGACGCTGCAGTAGACACTCGTCAGCCTGTGGGGACAAGAGGCAGAAGCAGACAGGAACGGGGTGATGTCATGTCATCAGCAACCCACCCAACCAATCAATCTCACTGCAACCCCTGGCCTTCGCTCAATCAATGAGTCTACACAGGTCCCTCTGAATCAGTCCCTGCTCTGACCAAGGGGCCAGTGATGGTTGTGGAACAGTTCTTTATAATAAAAATCTAAAATTGACTCCTAGAATTTTCTTTTTTTTTTAATTGATTTTTAGAGAGAGAGGAAGAAAGAGAGAGAAACATCGATGTGATAGCAAAACATCAACCAATTGCCTCCTGACCACCTCCCTATTGGGCACGTGCCCTTTGGGCACATGGGACTGCACCCCACCAACTGTGCCACTCTGGCCAGGGCTACCCCCAGAATTTCCTATCCTTCCACCCAATTACTTCTTTTGACGGAACTAAGAATCGATCTAATTCTTTTGTGATAGTTCTTAAAATCTTGGAGAAAATAGTTATTTTCGCCCACCACTATACAGTTCATTCGGAAGAGCCTCAGCTATAAATCTAAGAGTTTGTAGCTGATTTCTGTTATTTATCATCACCTAAGGTGCTACTCAAAGACAGCAAACCCTGCTGGCCTGATCGTCCCTAACTGTCCTCCTCTGCAGGCCTGATTGCCCCCAACTGCCCTCCCCTGCAGGCCTGGTCATCCACGACTGCTCTCTCCTGCTGGCCATCTTGTGTCCACAAGGGGGCGGCCATCTTTGACCATATGGGGGCGGCCATCTTGTGTGTTGGAGTGACAGTCAGTTTACATATTACCTCTTTATTATATAGGATTGGTGTGGTGGGAGACCAATAACGATCTCAGGAAATCTCCTTCCCTCCTTCATGGCAGGGTCAGCACTCACTGACCAGGCTGGGACTCCAGGGAGCAGGATGTGGGTCTGCCTGTCATCAGCTCTGATAATCCACTGAAAACACCACCCTGGGGAGCCTGCAGAGGGATTTCCTACAGCCAGAACCCTGCCCAGTTCCACCAGGAGTCTCGGTCTGTCACACCCCACGTAGCTTTGTGTGGGACAGTTGCCTTTCTCGCTGTCATCCAGGAACAAAGGGCTGACCCAGACACGTGCTGCCCAGCCTTGTTCAGATGAGCACATGAGAGCGGGGTGCAGAGGTCCAATCAGTGTGTACCTGGCCTGGCCTGTGTGGCTCGGTTGGTTGGTGCGTTGTTGGCTACACCAAAAGGTTGTGGTTTTATTCCCGGTCAGTGAACATACCTAGGTTAGGGGTTCCATTCCCACACCAGGGCACACGCACAGGCTGTGGGTTGGATCCCTGGTCCTGGTTGTGTGCAAAAGGCAACCAACTGATGTCTCATATCGATGCCTCTCTCCCTCCCTCCCTTCCTTTCTCTGAAATCAATTAAAAAAATGAAATAAAAAACAATTACCTGAACCCATAGGTCTTTCTTAAATTAGAAAGTACCCTTTTATACTGATTTTACTATAAGAACCTGTGATTTGCAAAGCCATAACTTGGGTCTGAGGGAAAGCAGGGAAGAAGTTCAATGAAGACAGCCCTTCGCTTCAACAGACCCTCTCTCCATTTGCCATAGCCTGCATCATGCCCATTTTCCTGTCCCAGGAATTCATTTTTTCAATTGTTCTAAAGTATCCTATTTAATAAAATAGTAATATGCAAATTGACCATCACTCCAAGACTGCCCCCATGTAGTCACAAGATAGCCAGTAGGGGAGGGCAGTTGGGAGGGAACAGGTCTGCAAGGGAGGGCAGTTGGGGGTGATGAAGCCTGCAGGGAAGGGCAGTTAGGGGTGACCAGGCCAGCAGAAGAGGGAAGTTGGGGGCAACTGGGCCTGTGGGGAAGGGCAATTGGGCAGGGGGGAGGGGGTACCCAGGCCTGCAGGGGAGGGCAGTTAAGCATCAATCAGGCTGGCAGGGGAGTGGTTAAGGAGTAATCGAGCTGGCAGGCAGAAGTGGTTGGGGCAATCAGGCAGGCAGGCAGGTGAGCAGTTGGGAGCCAGCAGTCCTGGATTGTGAGAGGGATGTCCGACTGCCCGTTTAGGCCCAATCCCACCTGGCCATAAAGCAAGTCGTGTTCCTGGGCCGAAGAAACTGCAAAAAGGCTAATTGCTACATGACATCATCACCCAGAGCCCACAGCCCCCATTTCCAGGCTGGGCTGGGCTGTGGGCCGCATTTTGCACCCCACAGCAAAATGGGGCTTGGCAGCATTGGTTGTGAATTGGTGGGCTGTTGCTCTGGGGTGGTGGAAGGGCCTTGGGGGAAGCTGAGTGTTGCTTTGTGGGCGCCAGGTCCATGGTGCCATTCTCTGTAAATGGCCAGTGTGCATCATGGCAGCTTCTGCATTGAGCATCTGCCCCCTGGTGGTCAGTGCACATCATAGTGACTGGTTGGAAGGTCAGACACTTAGCATATTAACCTTTTATATAGATAGATAGATAGATGATAGATAGATAGATAGATGATAGATAGATAGATAGATTCCACAGCATGATTTTCTATGTGATTGTTTTCTGCTTTTCCTGATGGTCAAATGTCCTTTTTTAATATCTATACAACATTCTGGTTGGTTGTTGGTTCAGATGGAAACATTCCAAGACACACAAAACTCCAAAAACATGCAATAAGACTGTGCTCACCAGCCTGTGAAGGCACAGAGGCAGTGAAGAGCCACTAACAGGAGGAAAATGAATTAGAGCCCAGAGCCAGGATGACACTAATGGTCTCCTGAGAACTGCTCCCCATGAACTGACTCAGAACAGTGTGGCTCACAGGCCTGTGCACCGTGTAATGGACTCTGTGGCAGGTCCCTGCAGGAGGAAGGGGCACCGGGCAAACCGGGAAGAACAATGGCTTACCCACTGGATAAGACCCTGCAGGTCGACTCTGCTCAGGCATAACCATTCACCCCGGAACTAAGAGGAGAATGTAAGATGCATGAAACTCAAAAGCAATCACGAAATGGAGATATTTGTTGCTAATGGTTTAACTAGATCACAAAACAGAAACGGGGCGTCAGTAGAAGGCAGATTGTCAGCCTGCACGCTGCTCTCCTTGTGGCCGTCACGGTGCACTGCTGAAAGGTGTCTCTTCGGTGCCGGTGATTTCACACCCAGGTGTTTGTTGTTGTCATGGCAACATGTCTGGTTGTCCCTTGCCATCAAAATGTCATGCCTAATTTTCGTTTCACTCTCATGCTTTCTGGTCTTTATCACAATTTTTATTTTTCTCTTTTGAAATGTTCATTATGTGTTGGCTAATTGGAAAGCCACCCACACGTCCCCTGACAGGGCCCCTCCCTTCAGAGCAGAGTGGCCCACAAGGCGGGGGTCACAGAGAGAACAGCAAGGACAGGGGGTGGAGACCGTGTTGGGTGCGCCCGAGGTCATGCCTGTCTGCCTTGGCCCCCTGAGCGGCGCCTGGCGGGGGGCGGCGCCTCCTCAATAACTGTGGGTGCCCTGAGCTGGCAGGGCTGAGGCCCGCCCTCGGTGAGAGGCAACGCGGAGTGTCCGCCTCCCGTCTGGCCGCGCTGCAGGGGCCGCGGCACACGGCAGGCCCGGCTCCTGCACAGTGTCCAGCTCAGAAGAGCCGTGGGAAGCAGCTAGTGAGCGGACTGGATGTAAAGCAAACCAGAGCAGGTTTGGAGGTTTGGTGCATTGCTCGTAAGATCAGGTACTTCGGCAAGAGCAGGGTGCACGTGTGTGTGCAGTGTGTGCGTGCGCTCAGGTGGGCGTTACCGTGTGGATCTAGCTGATGTGACTGTTCTGTAGACTAACTGCGGTGCAGGAGAGTGTTTGGGGAAGGAGAGCTTACGTCAGCCCGTGGTGTTGGTGGGCAGGGGAAGCGTTTGCCTTCTGAGCTGCACGCGGCTGTTGGCTGTCATTCCTGCTGAATGTCCGCGCGAGCACAAGCCTAGCCCAGCAGCCAGCATACTGAGCAGGTGCAAACAGAAGTGGGGGACGAGGGTGATCAATGTGGGCGCTTAGAAACCCATTCCTGTGGCTGTTCTGTCACTCCATCTGTACTTCTCAGTCACTCTTCCCACCCAGTTCCCTCCTGTCTGGCGACCGTCAGTCTGTTTTCTGTACCTAAATACTGCCATGAACCACGTGACCAAGCAAGGGTCCGGGCTATTTATCTAAGGGGCTTGTTGGCTTCAAGGTTACTCTTCACTCCTCAGAGCTTTCTGCTGGCATCCAGAGTCCTGGCAGGTCTCTCAGATATGACATTCCAGCAAAGTTTTGGTTAATAAAACTATAATTGGAAACTGACTCATGTCCTGTTCCGAAGAAATCATATTCTTATCGGATTCATGCAAACAAACACATTGCCATGAGAGTGATAATTACTAAAACTATAATTATTTTTAGCTCATTAGTCCTATAATCAAATTCTTTTCTCCTGATTTTTCTTGCCATATTTCTATAAATCCAGATACTCTACAGAGTTCTAATAATTTTTATCCAATTCGAGGGGATGATCTGAAAGTTTATTCTCAGAGATACGTAGCTTAAAATAAATCAGAGTCCTTTCCATGGATCCCTCAGAAGATGTAACATTTTTTAAATGTCTCCAAATGACAAGAAATTTAAAATGACACAGTTATTGATTTGATTATAATGCAAATGACATGGAATCTTGTCTTTCTGCAAAACACAATATTCCACAATATGATAACTTATAACAATTAGTTATAAATGAAAGCATATCAGAATCTATTTAATATGCATATATAAGTAGAATATAATTATCATTTCCTTATTTGACAGAGCTTCCCATATACCTTAAATATAAAATTTTTTTTAAGAAGAGAAAGCAAATCCTTGAGGCATTCCAGGGCCCATTGGAATGACCTAAAGCCAATTCTAGGTCAAGGAAAAGTTTCTTAAAATTCAAACCCTGGGAAGGTAGACAAATACATTAAACTAAAAGATTATATATTATTATTATTGTTATTATTATTAAATATTATTAAGTAATCTAGCCATTTAAAGTAATCAACTTCCTGATTAATATGATTATTTTGATAACATATAAAATCTTTGCTTCCTAGATAAATATAGGAAAAGCCTTTTTTCCCTTATTTTCAGAAATAGGCTTGTTTTTCTAATGGAAAACATACTCACATTCTTAAGAAGCATAGCCGAGATAGTGAATTCCTTAGCTGGGAAACAACCCCCTCAAACTTGGAAATCCCAGGCGGCTCCAATGACTTCCTGCGCAGTCACTTTCATTTCCTTGCTTTTCGTTTTTGAGGGTTCTGCTGTGTTTCATTGCGTTCCTTGGCCCTCACACGGGCACCGCTTTGCCGGGGCTGACCTGCAGCCCCGAGTGACAGATGAGTGATTCCTCTGACACACGTTTCTGTGAAAGAGGCTAAGGGGCTGCTTGGCTACAGGGACCAAACAGCCCCATTCTCATGCCTCCTTCGGCTTTTATTGTAACAACAGAACTAAACTTAACTATTAGATACTACCAGCAGGGCAAGCAGCCTTGCAAAGACACATGTGTCTGCAGTGTCCTTTAAGCAAGAACGTGCCTAAGTAAACACCGGGGGCTCAGACTCGTTTGGAAAAGTCCAGGCAGGGGCGGGTGCCTTCAGCCAGAGTAACTTTGCATACTTGGAAATTAAACAGCGTGTTTCTAAATAGCCATTGGGCCAAGCAGACATTACATGGGAGATCAGGGATAATTTAAACCTCACAGAAATGCCATTAAGCACATTAAAATTTGTGATGTGGCTAACACCATCCACAGAGGGAACTTCTTGCTTTAGTAGTTTTATTAGAAAAGATGGAAGATGAAACCAAAGAGCTAAGCTTCCATCTCAACAAACTAGAAAAAGAGAGAAAATGAAAGTCCGGGCAGGTAAAAGGAAGGAATAAAAAGGAAAAGAATGCAGTTCCGTAAAGTAGGATCGAGAGACCAGAACAGGCACTCCCACTGGCATCCATCCGCCTGCCTGGTGGTGTCCATTGTTGTGTGAGAGGCCTTTTCCATCACACTGGCTCAAAGTTATACCTTCCCCCAGAAAGACAGTATTTTTTTTTATTTTTTTTATTTTACGTGCTGCCTCTCACCACCAAGCCTATCAAAGTTCCCTTTAGTCACAGTGTTCACACACACAGGCCACACACCAGCATGTAGGCAAACATGCCTCTATGTGCACACTGTTCAGTGTACCCCATTTTATTAGTTTTCTAAGTGGGTGATTAATGATACAAAGTATCAATGTCACTGAGGATACAGTGTGGATGGTCAAAGACCTCTGAGGAACAGCCAATTCCTGAAGGAATAGCAAAATGAAAACGATTTTGAAGGAAATGGATGGAGGTATTTGTGTGTGCACACATACAGATTTCACCCCAAAATTTTAGATGTAAGAAATTGATCCTTTTAGTGCCCATTATCTTCCATCCCTTTTGGTAGCAGGTCCTTTAATCTGCTGTCTGTGCTCACGTTGTGTGTCCTCTCCGAAAAAGTTCTAGAACATTCCAAAAATGTTGTGAGTGTACATTGTGTTTTAAATGTCAGCGTGTAGGCGAGGAGATAAGATTCAGAGACGGGGTTCACAGGAGGTTATGTTAAGAGGAGCTAAAGGCCCCTTGGGTGCATGCAGGATGCATCCGTTCAGAAGCAGTCCATTCAGTGCACACCATGTCCGTCAAAGGCTGGGTGAGCTCCTGCGTGTCTCATGCTTCTTTTTTAATTTCCTCTCTTGCAGATAACGAATTCATCTACAAAGAGCAGAAAGGAAATGTGATCCTGCGGAATGTTGAAACTAATCTGTCTACAGTGTTAATAGAAGGAAAAAAAATTGTAAGTACTCTCCTCATTGACAAAGATAATTTCCATATGCTCCTGCAAGTCAATAAGGCAGAAAATGACTTTGAGTTTCAACTTTCAGTATAGCCAGGCAGAGCAATGAACTTGTAATACTCCAGGCTGAGCAAGGACAGATAACGTGAAATTGAAACCACACTAATTTAATAAGATAGAAGCCCGGTTTCTCCCCGTGTTCAGGACATTTCTCTGCGGGTGTTGAAAACAAGTGCTGCAGATCATATGTAATTGAAACATCAAGTCCCCAAGGCTTCCCGCACTTACAGGACAACGAGAGGCCCGGTGCATGACATTTGTAAACTTGGGGGGTCCATCAGCCCAGCTGAGCCCTCTTGCAGTCTGGGACGCCCTTGGGGGATGTCTGCCTGCTGGCTTAGGCCAGTTCCCGTGCAGCCACAGAAGTGGGAGAGGCTCCCGCCACCACCGCTGCACTTGCCAGCTGTGTGCCCGGATTCTGGCTGAGTGGCTCTCCCCCTGCGGGAGCGCACTGACCACCAGGGAGCAGTTGAGCATCTGCCCCCTGGTGGTCAGAGAGCATCATAATGACCAGTTATTCCTGTCCAATTGATTTGCATATTAGGGTTTTATTAGATAGGATTGTGATCATGCATCGAAAATAGTTCAGGAGGACTTGCTCAATGTCATCTTAAAAAACAAACTAATCTTGGGGAGTGTGTTAGAGGTAGAAGAGGGTATATTGAGGATAAATGGTAATGGAAGAATAACAATAAAATAAAAGGGAAAAACTAGCCTCTACTAATGATCCTGCTGTAATTAACCTCGTTATGAATAACAGGAAAGGAGCCAAGGGAGGGCTGGACAGTGTAGGCATGTTCCGTGCAAAACTTCCCTCCCTGTCAATCACACCTGGCACAAAGGTCACTGGCCAAAATGGGCGTGGCCACTGCAAGGGGACTAAGATTTGGGGCATCTAATCCCCTGAACAGAGGAATTCACTCTATTGTTCTTGTGGGGCTCTTGATGCTTGGGGCCATTCTCCTGCATTCCCCATGGCCCACGCCCTGGGGACCCCACAGTAATGACTGATGGCTGTAACCGGCCTGAGGCTGAGCTGGGCCCGGCTCCACCAGGGAAAGGAAAACTGACTTTGCTGTTAGCGCTACTGAATTCCAGCTGCATGTCTATTGCTGACTCGGGGAAGGGATGTTAGAAATACAGGATGCAGTTCCACACAAATAAAATCACTCATTGTCCCACACGAGCCTCAAAATCCATTTTCTCAGAATAGCCTAAGAGCTCCACCCCAGCTGCACCCGGCGGGGAAAGGACCCCCTTTCTCTGATAACTCCTGCGCAGGGAGCATTCTCGGAGCGCTGCTGTACTTGCTCAATGACAGGAAGACACATCTGTGCTTTCAAACAAGTACTCGGTCCCCGTGTGTGCCCCTGCTCACAAGTACTCAGACCACGTCAGCGCCCCTGCTCACGAGTACTCAGTCCCCGTGAATGCCTCTGCTCACAAGTACTCAGACCACGTCAGTGCCCCTGCTCACAAGTACTCAGTCCCTGTGAATGCCCCTGCTCACGAGTACTCGGTCCCCGTGCATGCCTCTGCTCTGTGATCTGGGAACGCCTGTCTCCCGGGGATTTAAGTGGCAGGAAAATGCAGAGCTTCTGCACTGTTAGATATTTGTTAGAAACACTGACTGCAGTATGTGCCCAACACCAATATAGAGAGAATTAATTTCCTTTTTACTAGATACTCATTCTTGTTATTCATAGGGCCACATCTCCAAGTATAGGGTTGATCGTATTCCTGTCCAACACATTGGGGAAGCTGAGGGAGTGAATTAAGCTACTTACCAATCAGAATGGTCACACGTGCCTCTGCTGTAAACGAGAAGCAGAGATACCAGCATTCTGTGATCTGGGGTCCCAGGGTCTGGGGTAAAAGGTAGTCAGCTCCGTGGTTTTAAGGACCCTGAGCCCACAATCCGGCTGAGCTGGTCCAGCCACACAGCCCCGGGGACGGGGGAGGATCTGCAGGTCCAGCCCCGGGGACGGGTGAGGGTCCGGGGATGGGGGAGGGTCCGGGGATGGGGGAGGGTCCGGGGACCGGGGAGGGTCCGGGGACAGTGAGGATCCGGGGACAAGGAAGGACATCCCTCCCAGGTCCGTCCAAATGCTGCTCACCCCGCTTTTCCTCCTCAGGGACACTTCCCTTGCTGTTTAAATGCCTTTCATTTCCCTTTGGTGTAATGATAGTTCTGTCGTTAAAAATAAAAATAAAAGTGCATTAGGCCTTGGCTGGTGGCTCAGTTTGTTGAGCATAGTCCTGTGCACAGGCGTGGCGGTCCATTCTCGGTCAGGGCACGCACAGCAGGCAACCGACCAATCTCTCACTCTCTCTCTCTCTCTCCCTCTCTCTCTCTCTCTCTAATTAAAAAAACACACATATCCTTGGGTGAGGGTAAAAAAAGAATAAATAAACGCGGTATTGAGGTTCAGTGTGGAATGCATCCTGCCCTTTAAGCAGGCATGTGCTGGTGGAAGGTGGAAGGCAGGCCTACAGGCTGCACCGTGATGCAGGGGCTTCACAGAATTAGGTCCCGTTCTGCCCCGTGAGAGGCAGAAAGAATTCATGTGCCCGGTTTTCCTTTTACAAATCGTCTTGGGCCCAATTGCTCCCCTACGAAAACCGGGCTCAGCCGCTCAGAAGTCCTGCAGCCGCAGGAGTGATTTCTGATAGGAATCCAGAGGAAGGCTCAGACCTGGCTGGGTTAAGTGCATTTTAATGTCACCACGTTGTCAATATTTCCTGCGAGAATGTCAGTTTAGTGAAACCGGCGCGGTGTGGCAGCCGCACTTAGCGATGAAATACGAGCCTGTGAACCACCTCTGTTCTCAGATCAATAGCTTGTGACACTTCCTAAGTTTCAGCTGAAGTTGTTTTAGCCAAGAAAGGAGGCAACAACTCAGAAAGCACACGGGAAAGGGCAGGGAAGGGACATGGCTGTTCCTAATGGGCAGGCCCACTCCCCACCAGGCGGCTTTCTCCTCTTAAGTGCCCTTTGCTGCAGCTGTGATGAGGAGAGGGGGAGGGGGGAGGCCCCGGAATGGGGTGCTGTGGGTGTAGCCAGAATGCCTTCTCCTCTGCCGTCCAGGAGCAAGCCTGAACAGGAGCGGGGTGCAGGGCCTGGCGCAGGGTTGGGCCCGGCTAGAAGGATGGCCTCGGGGAGCTGAGCACGGATCTCTGTCCTGTCCACTGCCTTTCTGATGGTCACCAGAAGGCCATCTCTTCTTCAAACCCAGAAGCCTTGAGTGTTTAAGGATGAGCGCAGCCCGAGGAGAGAGCTGAACGCCTGGGCAGCCCGGTCCTTCTTAGGTGGGTCCGTCCCAGCCTGGAACTGGTGGGGAATGGAAGGAAGCAGCCAGGTGACCAGCGGATTTAAGGTCCTTCCTGCCATGGGCCTGTACCCGCCTATGCCCGCACTGAGAACAGACTGTGCCACTGCGCACAAGTACTCAGTCCCCTGAGTGCCACTGCTCCCTCCTCCTTCCCCCTCCCACCTTCCTCCTTCCTTCCCTCCTCCTTTCCTTCCTTCCTTTTTTCCTCCCTTCCTTCCTCCCTCCCTCCCTCCCTCTCTCTCTCCCTTCCTTCTTTCCTTTCCTCCTCCCTCCCTTCCTTCCTCCTCCCTCCTCCTTCCTCCTCCCTCCTCCTTCCTTCTCCCACTTTCCTACTTTCTCCCTCCCTCCCTCTCTCCCTTCCTTCTTTCCTTTACTCCTCCCTCCCTCCCTTCCTCCTCCCTCCTCCTCCATCCTCCTTTCTTTCCTCCTCTCTTCCCTCCTCCCTTCCTTCTTCCCTCTCTTTCTCCCTTCCTTCCTCCTCCTTCCTTCCTCTTCCTCTGTCTGTCTGTCCTCCTTTCTCTCTCCCTGTCTTTCATTGTGGAGAAGCGTGTTGGAGCAGGCCTCCTACAGCTCCCTGAGTGCAGCATGTCTCCGGGCTGTGTTCCTGTGGACACTGGCACCATCTCTCCATTCTTCTAAGACATACACAGGGAGACTTCTCAGAAGGATGGATGTGAGTTTGCTTGAGATTTAGGCATTTAAAGCCGGATAGTCTCTGAAGATGATGTCACTCAAACCCTCCTTTCCTCAGGTGAGGAAACCAGGATGAGGAAAATGAGCTTAATGACCTCCCCTTAATGGGCGCCAGCCTAACAGACCTGCTCAGACTAACCGCTGGCTGGCCTGTGTGGGCCCTTCCTACCTGGTAACCCGGGGTGACGAGTTATAACACAACTTATAACACAACTTATTCCACATGTTCAGAAAGCAGCTGGGAAATCATTCAAGATGAAGAGGAATATTTATGCATTTTGACTCATCCCAAAGGGATTTTTTAAATAAGTAAATAATCTTTAAAAAAAAAAAGAAAAGAAATAATAATAGATGAAATGTAATGTAACCATTAAAATAATAGTTGTGAAGACTATAGTAAAATGGAAAAAATAGTTTAGTTATGAGGTTCTATTAAATAAACACAGAGAATGCAATGCTATACTCACACTAATTAGCAACTGTGAGCTTCGTCTGCGTGCATTGGAAAGGCTGCGCAGTGAGCACTGAGCCATGGAGAGTTCGTTCATCTCGGCGGGTGGTGAAGTTTTGACTATTGCTCCACGTGGTGACTTCCACAATGACTGTTTCAGCGCCACTTATTCAACCATTGTAGTCACTTTTGTAAAAAGTCGGCCTGTGTTTCAGGGAGACTTCCTCCCGTGGGAACTGTAGGAGCTGTAGACAGCTCAGAGGAGCACCTGGGAGGGAAAGCGGACATTTTCCCAAAGCCTCCTGCTGTTATTCTTGTGTGAGGTTTTCTCTCATTGCACGTCTGTATTGTTTAGTGACTGATCTACTCATTTTGGTTACATATTTAAATGACTACATTAACTTTTAAATGAAGTCTTTTTCTTTCTCCCTGGTATGTCCCCTTTTGATTTCCTTGAATCATTGGACTGAGGGACTTGAACTTTATCTCAGTCTACAAAGTCCTGCAGCTACAGAAGGGCGGCCCCAGCTCCTCAGCCGAATGACGCCCACAGGCTCAGGCCATGGGCAGCTGAGCCCCCAGCGGGGTGCGGCCTGCAGCGATGTCCACCTGTAGACAATTGTCCTCTTTGCTGGTTTCCATTGGTGTTATCTTTAAATTGATGCCATTATTGCCACTCTTGTAACAACTGAGGATTTATTCAGCAAACATCTCTGGGGCTTCCATTGCGTGCCAGTCACTGTTGGGCGTGGGGAATACAGACATGAGAAACAAATTAAAATTCCCCTTTGACATGTGAGAATTTTCAGTCATGAGAGTATAAGATGATCATAATTATCTTTCTAACACACACGACTGTAAAATGGGACAACATAAAGGGCTACAGATCTCACACGTTGCAAAGCCAGCAGTTCATACCTGTGATCCCTGAGAAAAGGAACAGAAATGAAAGGGGGCAGTGCTCACCGAGCTTTCTGCCTGGAGGCTATGGCTGAACTTCAGCACAAGGAGGAAAGCCAAGTCTGTCAGTCTCACTGAGTTAAGGGAGAAAATATGGCTACAATTTACCTGGCAGAGTACACAGAGGAGAGAGCTAACTAGAGAATACTGTGAGACTTTGGATATGTATCCTATACAATAAAAAACCTAATATGCAAATTGACCCAATGGTGGAATGATCAGTCAATGGGGGGCAGGGCCAGCCAGCAGGCCGCACCAGGCAAGCCAAGGTGCGTGCCAGTGGGCAGAGGGAGGAAATGGAGAAGGGGCAACAGGGGGACTGGCACCAATCCCTGATTGGCCCGTCCAGTCGCCTCCCACAGAGGGAGGCCAGACTGATTGGATAGTATATATATATAAAAGCCTAAGCAACCAGCCAACTGGCCAGTAGCTATGGGGTGCACTGATCACCAGGGGGCAGATGCTCAACGCAGGAGCTATTGAGCTGCAGTCACTTGGCAGCTGTGGTTCTCAGGTGACACACCTGGAACCAGAGAGGAGGGAACTTGATTCCTGGGTGTGTCACCGGAAAACTGCCCTCTTGCAATCTGAGACCCCTTAGGGGAGGTCAGAGAGCAGGTTTCAGCCCAATCCCCACAGGCCAGGCTGAGGGACCCCACTGGTACATAAATCTGTGCACCGGGCCTCTATTGTGTATGTATGTATATGTATGTTATGGGCCCAGTGCACAAATTCATGCACCTTGGAAAGTACTGTGGGCCGCAAGGCTGCGGTGGGCACAGGGGTGGGTCTTGGTCTGCCCTTCGTGCTCCCGCCTGGCCCCTCCCGCCATGGTCCCTGGTCCCCTGTCTGCTGGCAGCCTCGCTCCCAACACCGCTGCTCCTGCTGACAGCACGGAGCAATTGGGGCTGGCACCAGCAGCAGATGAGAGCAGAGCTAGCACTGTCAGTGGGTGCAAGCAGTGGCTCTGGTGCCGGCAGCAGGTGGGAGTGGGGCCAGTACCAGCAACAGGTGCAGGCACCAGGAGGGACTGCGGCATGTGGGAGCAAAGAATTTTCACTAACCACCAGAGGTTCACCCCGATTCTCCCGCCTTAGTCTGGCACCCCCACTCACCTGCTCCACCATCCCACCATGGCAGACACCCACATATTCTATGTATGCCCCCTGGTGATAATCACGTATCATAGTGACTGGTTGTTCAGTTGTTCTGCCGTTTGGTCTATTTGCATATTAGCCTTTAATTATAAAGGAGGATCTATAATTATAAAAGCATAATATGCTAATTAGACTGGATATCCTTCTGGACTAAGCCAGGGCTGTGAGGGAAGCCCAGGTCCCAGGTGCCTGCTGGTGGCAAGAGGGAGCCTGAATCCCCGGTGCCAGAGGGAATCCAGTGCTGGCAGCCGGGGGAGGAAGGCCTGCTCTTGCATGAATTCCGTGCATCAGGGAGAGAGAGAGAGAGAGAGAGAGAGAGAGCGCACACAGGCAGGACAAAGTACAGTTCCAAGTGAAGGGCAATGACAGACCCTCTAAGGGAAGGATGCCCAGGGCTCAGGAGTCACCAGAACCATTGACGTTCCTCTGAGCGATGAGACATGAAGCGGAGACTGCAGAAGAGCCACCCCTTAGAAGTGAGGCTCAATTAGCTCTACAATCATGGCTATAACAGCCTTTAAAATATCTTAGGAACAAACTTCAAAAGAATCCAATTAATCCACCAGTAATTAACTGCCTATCATAAAAAGGCCAGCATTCTTTGAAAGAACACACACACACACACACACACACACACACACACACACACACAAAACAAAAAAAAAAACAAGATTCAACAAGAGAAAATTAAAAATATCTGGCATTAGTTGTTTGGTTTTTTTTAAATCCATACAAAGAGCCCAGCTGGTGTTGCTCAGTGGTTAAGCATCAACACAGAAACAAAGAGGTCCCTGGTTTGATTCCCAGTCAGGGCACATGCCCAGGATTGTGGGCTCAGTCCCCAGAAGGGGGCATGCAAGAGGCAGCTGATCAATGATGTTTCTCTCTCAGCAATGTTTCTATCTCTCTATCCCTCTCCTTTCATGAAAAAGAAGAGAAATGTGACCCATAATGAAGATAAAAATCAGTCAATAGACATAAACCCACAAATAACTAAAATAATGGTATTAGAAAAAAAAATACATTAAAACTGCTAACATACACATGTTCCAAGTGCTTAATCACATAAAGGAAATCATGAGCACAAATAAAAAAGAAGTTGAAGACTGTAAAACACCCAAGTAAAATATTTAGAGGTGAAAAATAAAATATAACATTTTAAAAAGTTTAATATTAGATATCACGGAAGGAAAAAAAACACTTTTAATTAATAGCAATATAAACTATCCAAAATACAAAGACAGAGAGGGGAAAAAACTTGACCCAAGCCTCAATGACTTGGTGGACAATATAAAATACACTAATATACTTGTTATTAAAGCCCCAGAAAGGGAAGAGGAAAAATAAAACAAAACAAACATTTAAAGAAATAATGACTAGATTTTTACCAAATTTGATCTAAACTCCAACCAAGATGAAAGAAAAAAAAAATCACATCAAAGCATATTATTACCAAATTTTGAAAAATACACTTTAAGGGCAGCCAAAGGAAAAGCAAACATAAGAAAGACAGCAGACTCTTCACTGGGCACTGCAATCCAGAATACAATGGAGTGCCATCTTTAACGCTGTCAATCTGGAATTGTATATGCATCAAAAGTAACTTTTTAAAAAATTAAGATAAAATAAAGAACTTTAAAATCATAGAGGATTCATGGGCCACACAGTATATCAGCAATCTTACCCTAGATACCTGTCTTATTAAAAAGTAAACACAGGCATGCACACACACTGTAAATGTGTGTGGGTGAGGATCTTTATTGCGACTGTATAGCACCGCAGCCTGGGAACATGTCATTACTGACGGCTGTGAGTGTGCGATCCCTCTGGCTGCTAGAATGTGTGTGCGCCCCACAGGAATGCTCACGGCACTTCTGCAGTCATCCTCAGCCACGCGCAGAGTGACAGCAAATGTGAGCGGCCCACTGCCTCTGGTTTCAGCTGTCACACTACAAACAAGTCCTCTTTTTGTGGTCTGCACAGTGCCACGTTTTTCACATTTTTGTGGGTTGTTGTTGGTGATAACACTGTTTAAAACTGGCTCCCGGGAATAATGCTTAGTGCTGCCCCGTGTTCTGAGGTGTAAGAAGGCTGTGTGTGCCTGACAGGGATAACACATGTGTGGGATGGGCTCCAGTTAGCATGCATTCCTGTGCTGTTCACCACGAGTTCGTGTCAATAAATCAACAATATATATTCAATATATGCTGTTAAATAGAAACACGCATTAGACAAGCTGATGTATTGATTGGTTGACAAAAGTAGTATGACCAGAGGCTCATAGGAACCTACCCTTAGCAACAGTATGCACTAATTCAATATTTTTATAGACTGTATAGAGCATAACTGCCAGGAAAACAAGGATTTCCTGTAGAGACTCTGGAAAATTAAGATACAACCAGCACCAGACAATATTATGCAAGCCTTAAAGGTCACTGATTCAAGCTTCTGGAAAAGGCCTCAAAGTTATTCCCTCAAGTTACTGTTTCATGAGAAACAAAACTCGAGGAAGATGTGGCATTAATGTCCCATTCAGCTGAGGTGGCACATCTGTCTGTGCCCGTGTGTGGATGCCTGTCTGGGCCCGTCTGTGTGTGCCTGAATGTGGATGCCTGTGTGCGGATGTCTGTGTGTGGATGTCTGCACACAGGCATCCACACACAGACATCCAGACACAGACATCCACATACAGGCACACAGACATCCACACACGGGCACACTCAGGCATCCACACACAGACATCCGCACACAGACATCCACACTCAGGCACACACAGACGGGCCCAGACAGGCATCCATGTGCCTGTATATGGATGTCTGTGTGTGGATGTCTGTGTGGATGTCTGTGTGTGCCTGTGTGTGGATGTCTGTGTGTGCCTGTGTGTGGTTGTCTGTCTGTGCCCGTGTATGGATTTCTGTGTGTTTCCATGTGTGGATGTCTGTGTGTTTCCGTGTGTATATGTCTGTGTGTGGATATCTGTGTGTGCCCGTGTGTGGATGTCTGTGTGTGGATATCTGTGTGTTGCTGTGTGTGGATGTCTGTGTGTGCCCGTGTGTGGATGTCTGTGTATGGATATCTGTGTGTGGATGTCTGTGTGTAGATGTCTGTGTGTGGATATCTGTGTGTGGATGTCTGTGTGTGCCCATGTGTGGATGTCTGTGTGTGGATATCTGTGTGTCTATATCTGTGTGTGGATGTCTGTGTGTGCCTGTGTGTGAATGTCTCTGGGTGCCTGTATGTGGATGTCTGCATGTGCCCGTGTGTGGACGTCTGTGTGTGGATGTCTATGTGTGGATGCCTGTGTGTGCCTGTGTGTGGATGTCTGTGTGCCTGTGTGTGGTTGTATGTATGTGGATGTCTTTGTGTGCCCGTGTGTGGATGTATGTATGTGCCCATGTGTGGATGTCTGTGTGTGGGTGTCTGTGTGTGCCCATATATGGATATCTGTGTGTGGATGTCTGTGTGTGCCCATATATGGATATCTGTGTGTGGATGTCTGTGTTTGCCTGTGTGTGGATTTCTGTGTGTGGATGTCTCTGTGTGTCTGTGTGTGGATGTCTGTCTGTTTGTGTGTGGATGTCTGTGTTTGCCCGTGTGTGAACGTCTGTGTGTGGATGTCTGTATGTGGATGTCTGTGTGTGGGTGTCTGTGTATGCCTGTGTGTGGATGTATGTATGTGCCTGTGTGTGGATATCTGTATGGACCATATGGTCACGTCCAGTGGTACACACCAGGCTGAGAGCCTCAGACTCTTTCTGTGGGGCAGTGTGAACACAGCAGAGCAGTGGGGGCGAGGGGGGGGTAAGCTGAAGGGAAGCAGCAATCCTGAATAATTTATTTATGTAAAATCACCTGTGCAGTATGCAGAGCACAAAAGAGAACATCGTAGTGGCGTGTCTGGCTGTGGGCCAGGGTCTGTGCTGTGAAGGGGCAGGTGCAGAACAGTGTGCAGACTCGATCTGGGGGCAGATCTGCCTGCCATACACTTTGAAGTGTGAGAATGAACAAAGGAAGGTGTGTTTAAAGAGAGAGAACGGTTGGGAGTCTTTGGGAGAAGGTTATTTGTTTTCATGTTTATTTCCATTGATTTGTTTCAGTCGTTACAGTAAGTATGGTTTTGTTGAAATTTGAAAAAAGACAAGTTAAATGGGGTAAAAACATCAATTCAATGGCTGTTATGCAGTGAATGGAAGTTCTAGCCATTTTAGCCGATGTTAGCCAGCGGCTGCATATTGGTTTGGGGAGCAAATTCTGAGGATGGCAGCAGCCAACAGGGCATCCCCCTGGATGCTGACAGGGGTTCCTCATGGCCTTTGTTCTTTTCCTTTTAGGAGTCACTGCGAGCCGTCAGATACGAGGTGTCTCCCGATAAGGAATATGCACTTTTCTCCTACAACCTGGAGCCCGTGAGTATCCGTTTTCCTGTCTGTGAGGGACCGACTCCCAGTCTCACTCCTTCCTAAGCTTTTCCTCGGCTCTTCACTCTCAGTGATCTTTGGACGAGTGGGTCCTGGGGAACCGTTATGTCACACTGCCACCTAGGAGAGAGGAAAGGTATAAAAAATCCTCCACAGAAAATAAAGACTCTCTTGTTAGGGGCTATTTTATAGGATTTGCTTGGAGTGGTGGTGAGAAGTTGAATTTTTATAGAGATTTATCTTACCCTGCTGTGCAACTCTTTTTTTTGCATTTTCTTGATCACATCATCAATTTTTATCCCAAGAACAAAAGCAACTGGCAGTTTCTTGCTTAACTGAAATAAAATGGGCATTATCAGCCAGCCTTCGGATTCTTCTAGAGAAGAGTTGAACTACCTCTTTATTATATAAAATCCCTGCTTTTAGAACTTCATAGGTGAGTCTCCATAAAACATCACCAGAAATTTCCCTAAAATCTCGCCCTCGGCGCTAGTGCAGTGGTTGGCAAACCGCGGCTTGCGAGGCACATGCAGCTCTTTGGCCCCTTGGGTGCCGCTGCGAGGAGAGGTGGCGCTTCCACCAAACACGTGTGGACACGCACGTACAGAGCGAGTGAAACTTCGCAGACGTCGGTTTTCTTTCGGCTCTCAAAAAAATTTCAACTGTTGTACTGCTGGTATTTGGCTCTGTTGACTAATGAGTTTGCTGACCACTGTGCTAGTGGCAGCTTAACGCTAGCTCTTCCTTCCTCTCTCTTTTCGTTGAACATGGTCATGATTGAAATTTAACTCGGGCTCTTTAATGTTAGATGAGGTGAGGTTTCTTTGTGTCCCTAGGGCCGATGCTCAGCGTGGAAAAGACTGGCGTTAGGAATGCTTACGTGTGGTACGTGTGTCCTGGCGAATACGGTGCAGAGTCCACCGCCTGACCGTTCTCCCGAGGCCATTCCCATGAGCGCCTGCAGCCCGCCATGCGGGAGACAGGCCCTGCGTGTGGCTCAGCGACAGCCCTGGGCGAAGCTGAGCAGGGTCCCGGCACGCACGGGGTGGCCGGCTTGTTGACTTCATCCCCTTCGGGAGCCTGGGGGACTGGTTGTCGTGGAAACGCTAGTCCAATTCTAGGAGTTTTAGAATTTCTTTTAAAAGCTATTTGATGCCTAGATTTGTTACTGGAGATTTCAATTTCCTTCCTGTCGGTGTAGGTCTTTTCTCTGTCTTCAGCTTTCCATCCTCTGGATTGTTGTTTTTGAAGGTCCGGTCCATAAAAGTGTTCATTTCCTCCATCCACATTCTTTGGGACCTTGTCTTGTTGCCTGGGGGGCCTGACTGAACCTGATAGCCTTGGGGTTCCACATCCTACATGGCCCCCGCCCTCACCTCTTCGAGCTGTAAATGCACAGCCTGCGTGCGTGGTGACGGGTGTTTCATTCCTTCATCTCCCTTGGAAACTGCCAAGTGTGACATATCCTTGGTGTCTTGTAAGCTAAGTAAAGAATGAATGAATGAATGAATGAGCAAGCAAATGAATAGAAGTTAGTGAGTCCCATGTTCAGAGTGGCCAAACAGCCAAGGCCACTCTGAACATGGGACTCTTTTTTTTTTTTAATATATTTTATTGATTTTGTACAGAGAGGAAGGGAGAGAGATAGAGAGTTAGAAACATTGATGAGAGAGAGTCATCGATCAGCTGCCTCTTGCATACCCCCTACTGGGGAGATGCCCACAACCAAGGTACATGCCCTTGACTGGAATCGAACCTGGGTCCCTTCAGTCCCCAAGCCGACGCTCTATCCATTGAGCCAAACCGGTCTCAGCTGAACATGGGACTCTTAATCAAGGACCACCCAGCTGCAAGGCCACAGCGATCTCACGGTACGCTGTGCCCTCTATCGCCAAACGATTGATGTCATTATTGGCACGAGGCCTGCTTGTCTAGGAGTATAAAGCATGTTGTCAGCCAGCGACTGGGCTAGGGAAATGGCCAGAGAGCTGAGGAGCTGAGAGCTGGGACTGCTACGATGTCAGGCTAAGAGCTCACAGAGAGCTCAGCTATAGCTGCCAGGTTACCCAGCCAGCGTGCTGGGCAGGGGAGTGTGGCTGAGGCAGCAGGCACAGAGGATGCAGCTGCCGGAGACACAGGGACAGGAAAGCTGCTGAGGCCAAGCTCAGGTGCCGCTGCGATGTGAGGCGGTGGTCCAGGGCAGCGTGCGGCTGCTCCGGTAACGGCTGTGGGCGCAGGAACTGCCGCTGCCGTGTGGGAAGGACAGTATCCACCAGCCGGTGTGCGGCTGCCTGCGTGGGCCTTCCTGTGAAGAGCTGTGTCTGATGGCTTATGGCCACCGGCTTCTGCACTAAAGACTCTCCTGGCTTCTCCGTCTCAGACCCGGTCCTAAGAGGTCCAGTTCCAGGCAGACAGGCTCGGACCCGACACCTTCACTAGTGAGCAGGGGATAAAGGAGGAACTTGGACTGAGTTCCCAACAGCTAGTGCAGTGGGCAGGGTTCGGGAAGGAACCTCTCTGGCGCAGTCTGGAAGAATCCGGAAGAATACAGGGACTCAGAGCCACTGGGAGCAGAGCTGGGGCGGGGCTCTGTGTCCCTGGCACCCTCCCAGCGCGCAGAGGCGGCAGCCACCGTCTGTTCGGCACACACACTGCCCTCCTCTCCATCCCTTCGGTGCTGAAGCGGGCAGCAGGGGCCAGAGCCGCCTTGTCTTCCCGCCCCGAGCGGAGTCTGCACTTCACAGCATGGTTCTTGGCATCTCCCATTCACCGCCCAGCAGGTCTCCCTTCTCCCAGCACCAGGGGTCCACTTCAGTCCTGAGCAGGAAAGGGCATCTGACCCAAATTAGGAAAATCATTGAAGTAAAACTGGTCCGTTTTCTCCATGTGGAGAGTGAGAATGCCTGCCATCTCTCCTCCTGGCATGTGCCCAACAGGGGCCCAGCTGGGGGCTCAGCCTGGGGGCTCAGTGGGGCCTGGGGGAGGACTCAGCTTGTGGGGGTGGGGGAGCAGCCTGGGGGCTCAGTGGGCCTGGGGGAGGGCTCAGCTTGCAGGGGCGGGGAGCAGCCTGGGGGCTCAGCCCGGAGCTCAGCCTGGAGGGTCAGCAGGGCTCGAGGCTGAGGGGGAACCTGCTGGAGGAGTTGGCACTGGAGCTGAGGGCGGGTGCACGGCCATCCGGGCTGCCTTCGCTGCGTTGACCATGAGGATCGCCAGCACAAACTGGAGAAGACTTCGCGATGTCCGCCGTCTTTATATCCACCGTTTATGAAGTGTGAGCTGTGGAGAGCAAGGCCAAGCCTGGCGTGATGGAGATTGAGGTGGGAGAACCTTCCAGAAGGAAGACGGATGCTGAGGCAGGTCTTGGAGGCAGAGGGCAGGAGACCAGAGGGGCCGCACCCACGTGGACACTGGAGGCACCCGGTCCAGAACGAGCTCTTTCCTGACGCGGGACTAAGAGGCGCCCACGATCCCCGCGGACGACGGGTGAGGGGCGGAGCTTCGGGACACGACGGGCCAGCTTCGGGGAAGATGAGTGCCCTTCTTCCGGTTTCTGACAGCACGAGGATGCTTCCATGGTCCATTTGTTCTATTTTAGGGTAATTTAAAACACAGGGTAAAGATAAGGCTGTGGCCCTAGTCAGTTTGGCTCAGTGGATAGAGCTTTGGCCTACGGACTGAGGAGTCCCGGGTTCGATTCCAGTCAAGGGCATGTACCTTGGCTGCAGGCTCTCCTCCAACTTGGGCCCTGGTTGGGTGCGTGCAGGGGGCAGCCAAATTATGTTTTTCTCACTTTGATGTTTCTCTCTGTCTTTCCCTCTCTCTTTCACTCTCTCTAAAAAGCAATGGAAAAATATCCTCGGGTGAGGGTTAAAATAAACAAAATAAGGCTGTGAGTCCAGTGTTTGTGAAGTTATTGGGGTAATGGCTCTCAGGTGGTTATCATTCTGCTCATCATCCTCCCGTCCCGAGGGTGGGGGGAGGGGGACCTATATGATGGCAGCTGAGGATGGATTTGTAAAGGTGGGGACACGGGCCTTCCAGGACTGACAGCTGCTGTGACGGGAACACGTGTGTGAGGGACAGAGGGCATGCAGGCCTCATTGGTCACCACCTGCTGAGTCATGATTTCCTGAAACCCTGTCCGAGGTGTGCGGGCCTCAGGGGTCACTGTCCGGTGAGGTCATGGTTCGCTGAGACTCTGCCCCCTGAGGGGCACTGTGGGTTTCTGAGCCACAGGACTGTGTCAGCCTGGGGGCTGGCAGCCACGGGCGGGTGGGGCCCGTGGCCTTTCTGAGGCGGAGGGACCGTCTGGTCCAGGACTCCCAGCCCCGGGGTCTCTGGTGTCTTCGTGCTCCTCAGCTTGCACAAGTATCACCCGTGTCTGTCTTTATCTTCCCAGCTCTGTGTCCCAGTCCCCCTTCTATGAGGACACCAGACATCATCGTAGGACCCACCCTAATGGCCTCACTTCCACTGGTTATTTCCTAAAGCTCCGGTCTGCACATGGAGTCACACTGAGGGCCGGGAGGTTAGGGCTCAATCCATCTTTTGGGGGAGACAGAAGCTCCATAGCCCATCGCTAAGAAAAAAGGTAGCAAATTAGGTCTTTGTCTTCTGCTTAGACTTCTTTTAATGAAACAGTGAGGGGGTTTTTTTTGTTTTTGTTTTTACCAAAAGCAGAACAAATTATAGGCCAGTGCTATCTGTTCATCGATACCACATGCTTGCAGTTCACAAGTACACTGAATCCTGTAACAAGGAACACACTTCGCCATGAGGTCAGAACCCCTTCGCAGGGTGAGAAGGAAACTCCGATGGACAGGGTCGCCCTGAGCCTATAGCCTGAGCTCCCAGGGCAGGCACGTCCCAGTAGTGGGTCTGCTCATCGCACACGTGCCTCGCCTGCCTTCCCACGGCGACCCACGTGCACTGTCCACGTCACTGATCCAGAGCAAAGCACCAGGGCATGAAGTTAGCACATTCTAAGCAGACTCTCGCCGCTCTGGCCAATGAAGCTGCAGCTTTCCTAGGAAACAGCCCAGTGCAGTCCGGGGGAGCCTGGCTGGCAGCTGGCTGGCATGCTTCCTTCCCCATGTCCAGCCCTGGACTCATCTATTATCTGTGTGATGGCGGCCAAGTAGCAGGACGGAGGATGGCGGCCAAGCAGCAGTGCCCGCAGCGGGACTGAGCCGGATGGGACGCAGCAGGCCGTCGGCGTCGGATCCATAAAGTGCTGCCTGGCGCTCAGACCTCCGGGCCTCCCTGTGAAACCGCCTCCGGGCGCCCTGACCAGCGGCCGTGGGCCTGGAATGAGCGAGCTGAGGGGCGGGGACGCTTTGAGAGGGACCGGGCTCTGGCTCAGGGGGCACTGGGGAGTTTGCGGGGCTACTACCCGGCCAGGTCTCCTAACAGGAAT
The DNA here is from genome assembly GCA_963693515.1 of Pipistrellus nathusii. Taxonomy (NCBI): domain Eukaryota; kingdom Metazoa; phylum Chordata; class Mammalia; order Chiroptera; family Vespertilionidae; genus Pipistrellus; species Pipistrellus nathusii. The sequence goes on along the minus strand of OY882868.1, from coordinate 2,273,314 downwards.
GGATTCCTCACGGAAGAAAGTTCTCGCAAAGCCCACCATCTTGATTGCCCTGGTCTCCAATAAACGCTGACGGCTCCGAAAATGGTCTTTTGCTTCTTCTTCACACCATGCTTTTCCTGCGTTGCTTGGGGTTACATTTTTTAAGGACTGGTCACATCTCCTTGGCTGCACTTTTCTCTCCATCATCTCTGGACCCACTTCCTGTGTCCTTGCTGTCTCGTTCCACTTCCATCTTGTTCTGCAATGAGTCACAGTGATGCTTCCTGCTTTCCACACACGGTTGGCTGGACCTGCACTGCCAGCCAGTTCTCTGCTCATGGCCGACAGCCCGCTCCACGCCTCTGGCCCCACGGTGCGACCCGCCAGGTCGGTGACAGACGCCCTACACTCTCCCTTTGGCCATCAGCACATAGAAAATCATTTAGCAACAATATTAGGTTCCTTTTCCTTCCGTTTTGATGATTACAGCCCGTTTTTCTCCTGAGCCTCTTGGTTCGGGTGGGGGCACTCCAGCGCCCTGACTTCCTGTCTGCAGGAAACCTCTCTGGTCGCGTTCACACACCAGGCGTGCGATCTCGCTCTGAAGCGTGGGCCTGTGGATTCATGTTATTTGTCCTGCTCCGGCTGGGTGTGCTTCCGCGCTGTGAGGAGCCGTGTTGGAAGTCTAAACAAATTCCTACCACATTTTCTTCACTTAACACAAACACACACTTTCTGTGTGCTTTCCTGCCGGAATGTCCTCTGTGGGCATTGCCTTCTCGCATCACTGTATCACCTTCTCTGTGTTCTGGCTTCTCTCCATGCTGCGTTGTGTACACTGAGCTCCGATATGCATCCGGTTATTAATTTCCCTGTAATGATGTTTAATCTGGTCTATCCTGGCTCATTAGCATTTTCACTCCGGGGATCCGTTTGTAATGTCCAGAAATGCTCTCTGGCTGTTTAAAGCCTTGGGTGGCGGTTTGTCTGTTTCCGGTCCTCTCTCCTGGCCTGCGGGTGGTGATTGTTTATGACTGATGTTTGTGGAGGGCTCTTCTCTGGGGACAGTGCTTCGTGGGGACCCAAGAAGGTGGCGCGCAGGTGCCCTGGCTGCCACCACCGGCATTTCACTTGCCTGCACGGTGCTTGTGCTCAGTTCTCCGGAGACTCGTTGACAGCTGATGGTGCAAACAGGACTCACTGCAGCGTGGCGATGGCTTGTGGTGACATTCTCAGAGGGAGCTCTCAGCCCCCTACTGCCCAGAGCCCTGGCTCCGCAGCAAACAGCGTGGCCCCTCAGGGCGGGCAGGGAGAAGTTTCTGGCCCCGCTTTCGAGGGACTTAGTTCATATGTGGATGCTGGATTTTTCAAGATCAGTTTCAGCTCATGACCCATAGAGGCCAAGGTAGCCCCCTGCCCCGTGAGGGCGCTAACTCCTCAGCCCTCACCTGAGCCCTCACTCAGGCCCGACACCCCTTCACTGCCCTGGCTTCAGCCCCAACTCCGTGTTACTGTCATGATGTCACCTTCCTTTGGGCACCTGGAGGCGTCCCGGCTTCAGGCTCTGTTTTCCAAAGCGCCAGGATGCGGCAGCTGTGAGTCTGAGGGGAGGGTCCTCTGCCTGCGTCACAGAGCAGGTCGTGGGGGCCCAGTGACCCGCTAGGAGCTGTCCCGTGGGCGAGCCTCATAGGTCCACCTGTCGGCTTTGGCTCTGACCCTCCACACCAAGGGCTTCGGGAAGACAGGCCTCTCCAAGGCCACGGCCTCGTGTCCCCACGGGCTGCTTTGTAGCCGCCAGTCGTGGTCCAGATACTGAGCTCCTGTCGGTTTCTCACGTGCACTCATTTCTCTGTGTTTGTGGCATAGTATGTTCTCCTCTGCTCTCGAGTCCTGGTGGTGCCTTCCTATGCTCCTGCATCACCACAAACATGCCTGAGCACACTCACACACACGTGTGCGAGCACATATGTTCACATGTATGTGCACATAAATATATGCTCACATACATGCATGTGTGCATTGTGTGTTCTCACATGTATATGCATCTACACGTGTTGTCATAGGCGCTCGCACACATGTGTTAGCTTTCATGCACGCACTAGCATGTGGCATGGCATTCTGTTCACCTTCAGCACAGAGCACACCGAGTCCACACCCTGATGGTCTCGCCCCGCCCTCGTCCCCCGCATCGCTCTTCCGGTGCTCCAGGCCAGGGGTGATCTCCACCGAAGGCAGGGCCCGTGCTGCTTTTCTGGAACCAGACCCGTGGGTTCTCTTCCCCGGGCCCCCCGGGAATCGTCGCCGCTGCTCACGTTCTCTTCGGAAAGCAGAAGCGCCTTGCCTTTGCCTTCCACACCGGCCACAGCCGCGCAGGCCCCGCTGCGCTGTCCCTCAGGTTCTCTGATGGAGCAGCTCCGTGGGCGGCTGGTGCTGGGCGCTGAGCGCGCACTCACTCGTGAGCAAAACAGACAATCTGCCCCGAAGAGAGAGGAAGCCCTGCTCGGACCGAGGGTCCTAATACAACTGGAGGGCGATGTCTGTGGAGGAGGAAGAAGCAGCACGCTGCGATCTGGGGTGAGCGGTGCCGACATGAGCTGCTGCCGGAGACTCCTCGCCGACCGTTCACCGAAGGACACGAGGCAGGAAGCGCTGCGCCCAGAGCCAGGCCGCGGGCCCAGAACAGCGATGAGCCGGATCGTGCGGGGGCGGGGGCGGTGGGGGGAGCAGCCAGGCCTTCCAAGAGGCGAGACCACCAGCTCCTCGAATTTAAGAACTTTTTTGGAAAACTGGGTATTCTAGGCGGAAACAGGAGTTGAGGTAGAAATCCCAGGGATTGCAAATTATTTCTGTACTTTAGAGCTGACGATGTGAGTCTCCTCTATTGCAGCTTTTGCCTGGATTGTTAGATTAATTGCTAGTTCCTTACAGTAGGAAAAACAAATTCATGCAAACGACGACGAAACAATGAGCACTTCGTTTACGCCGAGTTTTTTCCTAATAATTGTGTTATGTCACAGAAGCTAAGCTCTTTACTTTTTACTAAATATTTCCATGTGCACCTAGTTACTTGGCGCCCTCTAGACCTGTGGTCTGCAAACTGCGGCTCTCAAGCCACATGCGGCTCTTTGGCCCCTTGAGTGTGGCTCTTCCACAAAATACCACAGCTTGGGTGAGTTTATTTTGAAGTGGCGTCAGAAGAAATTTAAGTTTAAAAAATGTGGCTCTCAAAAGAAATTTCATCGTTGTGCTGTTGGTATTTGGCTCTGTTGACTAATGAGTTTGCCGACCACTGGCCTAGAAAAAAGTTTTAAATCATTTTAACAAAGGGTTTGGTGCCTGCTGGTGTCAGAGAGCTTGGCAAGGCGTGGGCATAAGTTCTCAATTAAACGCTCAAACATGGGGTGGCTGCCCATCCGCTGAGGGCGGGACACCTGTCCAGGAAGGACCGAGTCACTCGCAGGTTTTCCATCCTCACTCACCTTCGTCGTCAGGACTGTGGCTCACCGGACCACCAGCCAGAGGAGTGGGACCGAGGAGTGGGAGGCGGGACACCGGGGTAGTGCCCAATGAAAAGCATGAATGAAACAGGAGATTAAAAACCAACCAGGGTCACCCTAGCTGGTTTGGCTCCGTGGATAGAGCATCAGCACACACTGAAGGGTCCTGGGTTCAATTCCAGCCAAGGGCACAGATCTCAGCTGCTGGCTTGACCCCCAATCCAAGGTCAGGACACATGCAGCGGGCAATTAATCAACGTTTCTCTTTCTTGGTCTCTCCCCTTCCTTCCACTTTCTCAAAAAAAAAAAATCAATGGGGAAAAATATCCTCGTATGAGTATTAACAATAACAAGAAAATCAACCAGGGTCACCCTGCCCGGTATTGCTCAGTGGTTAGAGCATTGGCCCATGGACTGAAGGGTCTTGGGTTAAACTCCTGGTCAAGGGCACATGCCTGGGTTATAGGTTCTTTCCCCAGTCCCAGCTTGGGAGGCAACCAATCGATGTATCTCTCTCACATCTCTCTCTCTCTCTCTCTCTCTCTCTCTCTCTCTCTCTCTCTCTCTCTCCTCTCCTCCTCCCTTCCATTCTCTCTAAAAATCAATGCGGGGGATGATCAGGGTCTCACTGCTGCGAGGTGAGATTTCTGCAGAATGTTGGAAGGTAGGAGTGTCCAGGGAAGTATTAATAAATGATTCCTGCCACGGGTGCTGTCAGTGTTGACCTGCTGAGGTTGGGACTCGCTGTCCTGGATTAGGCTTCTGTGCCCAACACCGAGCTGCGAGGCCGGGCAGGCGGGCGGGCAGGCGGGGGCATTCTCTGGGGACGACGCTGAGGGCCACAGCCCCACCATCCCACATCCTCCCCTGCTGCAGAGGCCCGCCGGCCTGTTGTACCAGCCACAGCCTGTCCGCAGGGGAGCTTTCGCGCCCAAAGTGAGCCTCCTCGGTCTGAATATGTTTCCTCTCAGGCTGTGGGTCAGCATGAGGACTCCTCGGAGCAGATGGCCTCAGGGGCTCCCAGGCTCTGAGCTCTCAGCAGAAGCAGCCCCTCCCAGAGTCTCCCCCCATGGCAGTGCTGCTCCTCTTCCCAGTCCCACCCGTCACCTTCCCAATAGGTGTGGCTCTTCTTCCCGGCTCCGCCCCCGGCACCTTAGAGGAGGTCGGCTCCCTAGAGGGGCCCATCTCTCCAAGTGTGCCGAGAAGGCATTCCGGAGCTGCTGAAGGCCGTCTCTTCCCAGGAGGACGGGACTGCTTTGCTCTTGTCTCAGCCACACAGGGCAGATACTCGCGCCTGTGGATTGTTCCGGAGGGGCCTGCATGGAGCCCTCAGTGCGCTCCTCTGCCCAAGGCCCAGCAGTCCGCCACCCCTGGGAGCTGCTGAGGGGAACAGGGCCATCATAGGGGAAGGAGTTAATGACGGGAACTGGAGTGAGGGTTTTTTAAAGAGCATGTCAAACCCAGGCTTCAGGAACACGCCTGGAAATGGGTGGGCCAGGAGCGTTTGGGGGGAAGTGGGACATTCGTATCCTTGCTCGTCTCCGCCCACGTCCACGAAGAGGGACCTGGGGTCCAGACGCTGTTGTTTGAGCTTCGTTGCCGTCTCAAAGGGGATCCGGACCCGAGGAACCAGGGGCTGGGTCTACTCCCTGACTGTGGAGCTGGTGTCACAGGTGTTCACGCATGTCCAAGCTCATTGGGTGGCACGCATTCAGGATGGGCCCTGCTTCGTCTCGGCTGTACCCCAGCGAGGTGCTTCAGCAAGGTCTGAGCAGCCCGGCCGACGGGGCTCAGCAGTTGAACCAGGAGGTCGCGGTTCGGACCAGTCAGGGCACAGGCCCAGGTTGAGGGCTCCATCCCCAGTGTGGGGCGTGCCGGAGGCAGCCATCAATGATCCTTTCTCATCATTGATGTGCCTCTCCCTCCTCTCTGAGATCAATAAAAATGTGTTTTAAAGAATACAAGTGGGGTTCTCAGGAAGCAGGAGGCACACGTAGGTGCCGCCTTCCTGAGGCCCCTGCTCCCTGCGCTGCCCTCCCAAGCCTGGCAGCTGGGTCCCTGCCGCAGCCCAGCCATGGCGCCTGGGGCGGCCGCCGGTGCCCCTATTTCCCCAATGGCAAAGCCAAGAAATGGCTCCTTTCACAGCCCCTTTGAGCTTTCGCTTCTCCGTAAGTCTTCCCTCACCATCCCAACCTCTCACAGACCACCTCCTTCTCTTCCTTTTTACCCTGGGTTCCAAATCTCAGGTTCTTTCCTGCCTGAGCTGTGCTCTCCCCGTTAACCTTCCCTTCGTTCCCAGGAGCAGACCCGATCTCATTTCTTTTTACAACGTGTTTTCCGTTACAGCTGCCTGGAATGTCACTTTGGGTGGGTGAAGTATGTGCACAGTGGCTAGATGATCTGTCTGGCTTCTCTCATCATCCATGCTACCCCTAACCTTGCCAGTTAGTGGTTCTCTCTCGTCATGTTTTATTCCACTTCATCTCTCATTACACCCATGTAGACTCTCCTTCTCTCTGCCTGGCAATACAGATGGGGGTTAGAAATGGGTGGGTGGCTCATCTTCTTCCCATTGCCCTGGCAAGGTTATTCTAGCTCCAGGGCCCGGTGCACAGGTTCATGCACATTGGAAGGAAATGAATAAGAAGAAATATTTTAATAGTGCTATTCACCCTTTCTCTATAATAGAAGTGTCAACCAAATTCACGCGACAGTGATAGAACAAAACACACGTGGGTGCTTGGCGCCAGTGAGAGCTTTATATGTATCACGCATGCGCGAGTCAACTTAGCCTCTTATAGATATAGATGTCTCCCTTTTTCTCACCAGCTCCTCTGCGGGTATGCAGTTAGTGTCCTGAAAGAGTGACGCAGAAGGAGGTGTCTCCCCTTTGCTCGGGAATGGTGGCACCATCGGAGAATACGTTGATTCTGAGTGAATTAAAGAGATAGGCCTTCAACCAAGAACGAGAACATATGTCGCCCTGGACGGTGTGGCCCTGTCATTGAAATCTTGTCCCATCAGTGTTTCTCTCTTCCTCTCCTTCTTCTCTCTCTAAAATCAATTAAGCACGTATATTTTTAAAAAGAAAGATAGCATAGTCCCTTACTTTGCATACTACGACATCTGTTGGTGTCCTGACTTATCCGGTCCACAGCCATCACCCTGGACTTACAACGTGAGCACCAAGAGGTCCATCAGGGGTGACAGAGGCAGACTCAGATCAGTTCTCCCTGAGCTGGACTTAAACTCCTTCCGACCCCAGTTCCTGGTCCCCAGTTGCGCCCCCTATGACACACGCTTCCCAAGAGACCTCTCTTCCCAGACCTCATCCCTCCCTGTCCTTGGGAAGGCAGCTGGGATGCCTCCGAGCACTCCCCCCAGGTGCCTCCTCAGAAGTAGCACAGGAGGGGGGAGGGGCAGGCCTGGGGCGGTTAGAGGCAGCCCTGGTTGGGGTACAGGACTGGGAAACACTGTTTGGGTGGTTTTGTTACCTTTGATTTGGAAGCTACGCCCCCTCCCCTGCAATGAGGGACGCTGTGAATTTGCCGTCATTTGCAGAAATCTCCCAAGTATGTGGCGAGTGTCTCTGGCGGCATTTCCTGCAGCGGAAAACCCTGGCCTCCGACGCCATCACTGACCAGTTGGCGCGGAGATGACCAAGGAATGGAAACAGACTAACAGGACGCACCCACTAACCCGAGTCAGTGCAGAGGCACTGCTCCCCGCGGCTGCGGCTCCGGCTCCCGGCGGCCCCCTGGGGAGGGCCATGGCCGTGGAGTCGCCGTGTACAGAGATCTGAAAGCCATCCTGGTCCCAGCCTCGGTCTCACTCTCCTTTTCTGTCTGTTTCTTGTCCGTTTCAGATTCACCGGCACTCCTACACCGGGTACTACGTCCTGAGCAAAATCCCGCACTGGTAAGACTGCTTCCTCTCCTTTGGCTGAGAAGCCTGCAGAGCCGTGCTGGCCGCACGGGCTGGGCGCTTAGCTCCTCGGAACTGAAGGCAGAACCGCAGGGGTGCTGATGCTGCAGGACCTCTGGGCCCCGGGAACCCACAGGGTCAGGGGTCACCCGGCTCCTGCACCTGCCCCTGGGCAGCCTCCCTCCCCACCAGCTCCCAGCCCCGCCCGGCCTCCCTGTGCTGTGCTGCTTCCTCACCAGCTGCAGGAGGGGGCGGGGCCTGGCAGCAGCTGATGAATGCTCTCTCACATGAGGGTTTTTCTCTCTCCCTCTCCATTCTCTCTCTAAATCATAAAAGCATGTTTGTTTTTAAAATGGATGATTGGGGGCCCAGCGTGTGTGCGGGAAGGAAAGCCTGAGAGCAGCGTGGTTTGGAAGGTTCGTGTGGGCAGACCCTGCAGCACAGGAGCCGTCCTAGGAGCCCACGCGGGAAGGCCGGGTCCGGGTCCTGGTCCGGCTCAGGGAGCCACTGGGAGCGGCCGCCTGGGAAACAGTCACGGGCCTGGGAAAGCGGACAGGATGGTTTTTACAGTTTTCATCTCTATTCTGCTCCTCCCTCCTCCTTCCTCCTCCTCCTCCTCTACCCCTATCCCGTCCTCCCACAACTCACCCCCCTCTCGTTCCTCCGCCTTCCTCCCTCGCCCCCTCCCCCGCTCCTGAGCGCCTGTGGGAAGGAGAGGTGCTGGGGAAAGGGTCGAGCACCCGGAAAGGCTGGCCGTGGGGTGTAGGTTCCCATGAAGGTTCCAGAGGAGGTCTCCCCTTTCCCCGACATGTACACAGACAGCGTGGTGTCACAGGGCACACGGGTACAGCCGCCGTCTGCCGCCCGCGCTGCCTGGCTGGGGCAGAGCGTGGCATGGCCTTGGGAGACATACAGGAAATGTCTTCATCGGGACGCATGAGAGATACGTGTAGGACGCAGCGAACGTGGTTCCTGGTTTCTGTTGGGCTGGGAGAAGCCCAGCCCGAGGACTGAAGATGGCCGCGATAGAGCAAATAAAGTATCCGCGGGCGTTTTTCTTCTGAAGCACCCGCCCATGTTCCCACCGAGGAGAGCCACGCTGTTATTTTTCAAGCAGATACACATCCGAAAAGGTGGCGGCAGGCAGAGTGTGATTAAACCGGAGATTTATCTGCCCTGCTGGGAGCGAGAGAATTTATGGGAGCTGATGGCTCTTCTGGGCCCTTTAGATAAATCTGTAAAACTCAAAACTGCAAGCATTTTACGCTTAACTCGTGGCGCTGATGTTTTACTGCCCCGTCAGGACTGGGGCGAACAGAAACCCAGCTCAAGTGTTTACCAAACCTGTCCTGGCCGGTCCCGCAGTGTTTAGAGTGTCGCCCCCAATACACCAAGGTTGGTGGTTCAATCCCAGCCAGGGCACATCCAAGAATCAGCCAGTGAAGGCGTGGATGGGTGGAACAAGAGGTCTCTCTCTCTCCTTCCTCTTCTCCTCTCCTCCTCCTCCTTTTCACTCTATGAAATCAATATGGTAAATATTTAAAAAGAAGAATGTACCAAATCAGGCCGTACCTGAGGACAACAGGTGACTTGGTTTCAATCTCAGGGTGGCAGTCCCCCGTAGAGAATGAGCTCTGGGTATTTCTAAAACAACCGCAGTGATAGTCATCACTGCCATTCACTGGTTGACGTTCATGCGCCTTCAGGGACAGCCAGAGGCTGCCCGCGTCTCCGAGCGCTCAGCAGAGTGGCCCACGCCCGACCAGGCTGACCGCAGAGCGCCCTCGGACACAGTATAGTCACACAGATCAGCTTCTATGCCCTCATTTGCTTTCTCTCTAAGGACTCACACACGGAATGGTGCACTATTCCTTGTCATGTTGACCAGAGCAGTGTCTGGTGGGTGAGAAGGTCTGACCCTCCCATTTCTGAGAAAACTGGCACAGTGTCCCCACACAGCCTCATTCCACACCGGCACTCCCGCTCTGTGTTAAAATGAATCGTGTGATCCATTTCAAACATTAGCAAAACCTTTCTGTTAACAAGACAGTGGGCTTCTGAACTGGAGGGGCCTCTCGGCCTCAGGTTTTTGCAATGTCAGGAGCTCGCTGACCCCTCCACTAGTCAGAGGACAAGTGCTCAGCCAGATGGCAGGACCCGGATGCAGAGGTGGGCTTGGGCTCCCTCCGGAAAGCACCACTGTCCCTTTAAATACAAACGAGTCTATCAAAGTAGTCACATTTACACGACTCGAAGCCCAAACACCAGCAGCTTTCCCAGCCTTCTGCACACACAGGTCTGTGCCTTGTTCACGGACTCCCTCCCTCTTTCCCAAGGTCCTTGGCTTCGAGCCAGAGCTGTTTCAGCTGCAGAGTGAGACCATTTGTCATTTACAGCTCGATCTTTCCTCTTAGTTTCAGGCTTCCCACCAGCCACGAGCAGGGTGGACGGAATGCCAGAGCCCTCGGGGTTCGGCTCCTTCCTCTTTGCCAGGGGCAGAGGGATTGGAGAGCAGGCCCTCACGGGCGGGTTTACAGGTGCTGGTATGGAAAATAATACAATAACTAACCGGTAACTGTTTATGGAATAAACTCTGTGTTTCCATACTGACAGTATATTTCCATACTGTCTTTGCCCGCTCCGTAAGCACTGAGCCTTTTATGGACCAGAAGGAGGCGCTCTCTGCCCGTGTGACCTTCCTCCTCCAGTCTGACCTCTGTCTGGAGCCGGGAAGGCAGGCTGTGGGCCGTGATGACTAGAGTTACAATGGCAATCCCATGACGGCGGCGAATTTTGTCTACTCAGCGACCTAGAACCCAGGAGTAGGTTTGTCCGACTTTCATACACCAAATTGTCAAAAATTGTATTCTTGTAAGACGTATGTCTTTTATGTTTAACATAGGGTTTCACAAAGTTTCTATATCAGAATTTCAACAAAATAAAGCAACTGTCCACGTGAAGGTCAGAGCCAGCTCAGCGTTCTCCTCGGAGGGCCTGTCACATAGATTCATGGACGTTTTTTGCTTCTTCACATCTTCCTGGCGTGACTTTGCCCTGAATTAGTTTCCCCTTTGGTTTGAGTCCTTTTCTAAAAGAAATGTTTGAACGTGTGGTCTCATGTCTGTTGGCATCATTCTGAAATGGACGGGGAACATCATCCCCTTCCACAACAGAATCCACTTCCGGGAAACCGGGTGGCATCGTGGGGCTTGGCAAACAGAGACCGTCTTCTGGGGACACTGTCGCCCTAACTGTACTTACTCACCAGCATTTTTCAGGCACCGACCCAAACTGTGTAGAAATTGTGTGTCTTTGGAGTTCTGGTTGATGTATGAAGTTACAGTCTACGTCTGTGAAAATAATAATCTGAGACGCAGACTGCTCACGTGGCAGGAGGACTGAAGCCCTGAATCCGAGCACCAGTCCGTGCGCCGACTTTGGGTGGTGACAGTGAGAGTCTACAAACCTTAGTTTCCGCATTTTCCAAAGATGACCATAATGCCCACCCTCCAGGCACATTATAAAGATTAAGTGGAGTCCAAACTAGTTTGGTTCAGTGGATAGAGCGCCGGCCTGCAGACTGAAAGGTCCCAGATTCAATTCTGGTCAAGGGCATGTACCTTGGCTGCAGGCACATCCCCGGTAGGGAGTGTGCAGGAGGCAGCTGGTCGATGTCCCTCTCTCATCGATGTTTCTAGCTCTCTATCTCTCTCCCTTCCTCTCTGTACAAAATCAATAAAATATATTTTTAAATAATAAATAAATAAAAGATTAGGTGGAACGATGTATGCAGAAGGCACAGCAGAGTCCTGCTCCGGGAGCAGATGCTAATGCTGTCTTCAGTGGGGAGTGTGTGTCCGAGGCCTGGGCTGACCTCAGTGTTCAGTCCCATGGCAGTCACTTCCCAGGCAGCTCACACCCTCCGGTACGGAAAGGAATGACAGACTATGTCATGAAATCCCCTTTAATAACGTTTCAAAGCTACAGTCGTTCCCTGACACTCAGGTAATGAATTGTGATTTGTCATTTCTCTAAAGAGACGTCTGTAGCTTCAACTATCCCCAGGTCTCATAGTCAATATTCTTATCTCATCTCGATGTTTATCTTTATCTCACCTGCTGTAGTTCATTGTCAGGCATGCTTGTTTTGCCTCCAATGGAAGCAGAAAAGACAATATAAATTAACAAATAATCATTGAAATACCGTACTTAATAGCAAAAGCAATGGCTGCTATTCCTCGGAAGTTCAAAATCTTGTTGAAAAGAAGACACAACCCTGGCTGGTGCCGCTCAGTGGTCAGAGTGTCGGCCCACACACCAAAGGGTCACAGGTTCACCTCCTAGTCGAGGACACGTACCTGGGCTACAGGTTCAACCCCAGACACATGCTGGAGGCAACCAATCGATGTGTCTCTCTCACATCAGTATGTCTTTCTCTCTCTTTCTCTCTTCCTGTCTCTCCCTCTCTCCCTCTCTTCCACGCTCTCTAAAAAGCAATAGAAAAATATAGCCTTGAGTGAGGATTAACAAACAAAGAAAAAGAAATAACACCAACTGAGGCGTGGTTCTGTGCCCCAAATGAGTGTTTTAAGCACTGAGCACCAAAGGACGGGCTGTGGGCAGGGCTGCCAGGAAGGAGCTCATGAAGGAGACCTGGCTTGCTCGGAGCCTTGGAGTTTTCTGTTAGTTTTTAAGTAGATGGTGAGAAAGGAGACCTTCTAGGTGGAGTAAAGCCCCTCTGCCATGAGCCAGCGCCTTCCTGGAACTAAGGAGGTGTCGGCCTGGCCTCTGAGGCTTGAGACAGGTGGGTGAGCCTGCACCCCGTCAATGGGCCTTTGCGGTGAGAACGTGATTGCACTGGGAGGTGGAAATGGCAGCTGTGGTTCCTTCACACTCCTGGATGGAGAAGGCGGAAGGAAAGGGGCTTATGCGCGATTCAATTAGGGGGCCTGCTGGGAGGGCATGGGGGCACTGGGCTTGGCCAGTGGGGAAACCACACTAATTGTGATCCTGGGGAGCTGGTGTTCTCTTGGAAAATAAAGACAGGTTTCCAGGGTTCATAGCCATGTCCCTCTAATTAAATCCTGGGCGCCTGTGCCCATGTGAGCTGAGCCTGCAGCCTGAGCGAGTCCAAGGAGCGCGATCCGGGGCAGTGAGGGGAATCGCAGGCCCTGGCAGGCCTCTGGCTCAGCGCGCCTCCTTCCCAGCTCCTCTTGTGCAGAATCCCCGGGGACACTGCGCCCCCTTCTGCACAGACCCCACGGAGCAGGCAGCGGCCAGGGGCCGCAGGAGCTTCGTTTTCTGTTAACCCCGGGGAGTGCCAGCGTGAAGCCAACAAGTAGAATGGCTCTCGACGTGACCCTCCAGAGCATGGGGGAGGGGGGAAGAGGGGGCAGGGATCCTACTGCTATGGGAGGGCATGGTTCTGAGCACCCTGACAGCTCCCCAGTCTCCCTGTGGGGCCTGTTACACCTCTCCCTCCTCTCTGCCATCCCCTCCTCTCTCCGCCTCTCCCTCCTCTCTGCCATCACCTCCTCTCTGCCATCCCCTCCTCTCTGCCTCTCCCTCCTCTCTCTGCCATTCCCTCCTCTCTCTGCCATCCCCTCCTCTCTCTGCCATCCCCTCCTCTCTCTGCCATCACCTCCTCTCTCTGCCATCACCTCCTTTCTCTGCCATTCCCTCCTCTCTCTGCCATCCCCTCCTCTCTCCGCCTCTCCCTCCTCTCTGCCATCCCCTCCTCTCTCTGCCATCCCCTCCTCTCTCTGCCATCCCCTCCTCTCTCCGCCTCTCCCTCCTCTCTGCCATCACCTCCTCTCTGCCATCCCCTCCTCTCTGCCTCTCCCTCCTCTCTCTGCCATCCCCTCCTCTCTCCGCCTTTCCCTCTTCTCTGCCATCCCCTCCTCTCTCTGCCATCCCCTCCTCTCTCTGCCATCCCCTCTTCTCTCTGCCATCACCTCCTCTCTATGCCTCTCCCTCCTCTCTCTGCCTCTCCCTCCTCTCTCTGCCATCCCCTCTTCTCTCTACCATCACCTCCTTTCTCTGCCATCCCCTCCTGCTCTGCCCCTTCCTCTTAGCTAGAGAGTGTGCTTCAGCAGCAAACAGATCTGGGAATAGGGTCCCGGTTGACCTCTGCCTTGACCTCAGGCCCGAGCCATCTCGGAGACGTTACCGAGCTTGTGGAGTAACAGGCTGCCTCCGGGGCTGTGGGCGGCTACAGGGACACGCGGGTGGGAGCTGCTGCATGGAGGGCCTGCTCGGGTGTGTGGGAGGCACCCCAGGCTCCACTCACGGCCAAATTGAATTTGTCAGCCCTCGCCTCCCTCCCCGTGCATTTCAACAGAAAGTAAGTTTCAGCCTCAGTGTCAACGCTGATGGTCTGATGGCTTCCTGAGCTCTGAGTTCAAACAGAGGCCGTGCTTGCCTGGGCTGTGGCAGAGGCTGCGGTAGGGGTGTCCACTGCAGCGAGGGGGGGGAAGAGCAGATGGCACCCGTCCACGCGGTCCTGCTTCCCTGAGCCAAACCAGCCAGGTGTCCGCCCATGCAGCACCTGCTGCTGGGCATTCGTCACTATCCATTCACTCCATCTTCCCCAAATCTCCCCACACACATGCCCACCAGCCTCTCCGTGCACCTGCCCCCGGCACCCCACCTTCTGGACCTTCACCTCTGAATATCAACACCCCTCTACAGCCCCCTCCCTCTCCTGGCTCCCAGGGAAGCACACTCCCCACGTCACTCTCGTTTATCTTGCACTAAATCGCTAGTGACCCTGTGCACGGAATGTTTAGACATGTTTCCAGTTTGCTGTGACATGCGTTCCTCCCCCTCACTCAGGGTCAGAGCCAGGGGTTTGGCTGGGGGCTGGACTGCACAGACCTGCGGGAGGGGCTGCCCTCCGTCTGGCCTGGCCTCCGTGGGAAGACCCCACACCACAGGGCTGCGCGTCAGCGGGAAGGACGCCACCACCTGCTTCCACTCTCCTCCCGCCAGGACTCCTGCGCACCTGCAAGATCTCACACACACACACACACACACACACAGCCCGTTTGAAAATGGGGTGAAACATGGAAAATGCACTATTCCTCAGGTTCCTTGCTGATTCCCTTGACTTGTCTGCAGCCAGGAGATTCCCCACAGGTGTTGGCTGGTAGTTGGAGGAAATGGATTCAGTAGCGAACAGTGTTGACTGTGAGAAGATGCGGCCTGGACCCCACCCGGATCAACCACCAGAGAGTGGACGGGTCAGCGGGGTGTAACCTACTCTGAATGTTTCAGTTGCCTGGGGGCCAAGGGCCCTGCCCACCTTCGCTCCTCAGCACTGACACCAGGATTGCAGTTGCAGCTGGAAATCAGCATCCTGCCTGCACGCAAGCCTGAGCACAGGCCAGCGCAGGTGTGGCTGGAGGGTCACTAAGCATCTTCAGCAGCTCCCCTTGCGCAGTCTGTCCCAGGCCCTGCAGAGCCGCTCCTTCCTTTGTCACTGAGCCCCTGAAGGACAGGCAGGGGGGCTGGGTTTGTCCCGGGGCTGGGTGCCAGGCTGGCCTTAGGCTTGGGCTCCACCTAGTGGGCTCGGTGGTGAAGGCGCCGTTTCTATCTGTGCGTTCTGGGGCTCTGTGCTCCTGGTCTTGCAAGTCACACAAAATTAGTGGCATGCTTGCTGAGCCCCTGCCTCAGGCCGGAGGGTCAGACCCCGAGAAGGACCTGCCTGATCCCTGAGGCCTGCTCTCGCCTGCTCACATCTTCCCTGCGGAGAGATGCCGGTGCGCTGGCCAGCGCCTGGGGAGCTGAGCCAGCCCGGTGTTTGCAGCCTGGGCTGCGTCTCTGCTCCTGCTGCGAGGAAGTGAGCATCAGCGCGTGCCGGGCCTCAGGTCAAGGCGTGTGAGCCTTCCCGACTGCTCGTTCTGTTTGTACATCCTCCCTCTCCCGTGCTCCCTGCGCCTGCAGAGGGCTGGGCAGGAAGCCCCGGCCTGATTTGCCTTGGTGACGTTGGCTTCGATGGAGCATCAGGCGTAGCCTTGGCCGGGAGAGCAGCTCAGGATTTAGACAGGAGGGTGGAGGCTGTGGAGAGGCCAGCCCCCATGGTGGCGTGTGTGAGGTGACAGGTCATTACCTCCCAGAAGACCGCTATTGCCAGGACAGAGACCACTGCCATCCCCCCAGCACCCCACTGTGCGCCTCCTGCACCCCGGGCTGTCCCTGCCACCAGCGACTGTCCACCCTACAGTTGTGCCTTTTCCAGAATCTTCTGAACAGAGCCATACTTCTGCAGTCTTGTGCAGCCGGCTTCTTAGCATAACTGCTCTCTGCGTTCACTCACGTGTGCGGTGCCCATGCTCATTCTCATCGCTGAGGAGGGTCCCCCACTTGGCTGTACCCTGATTCCATTAGCATCGGCGAGGAGAGTGCCCCCCTCCCACTCCTGGCACATGAAGTTCACGCTGACGCATCTTCATTTTCTCGGGGAAAACACCTAGAGGTGGAATTGCTGGTCGTACAGAAAATGGGTGTTTAACTTGACCAACTGCCATGTTGTTCTCTAACGTGCTGGTGCCCTGTCCCCTTTGTAAAAGTGCTACCTCATGTGGGGCTCGAGCTTTTACCCCCGATGCCCGTCCACCCCGAGGCTGGTGGCGTGGCATGGCCCAGGAGGGGCCAGTCCCGGCCTTTTCTCCGCGCCCCAGATGGACAACAGGCCACCTGACCTGACGGCTCTCTCATCCCCCAAACTCTTCCCTCCGGAGCACCGCTCAAAGGGCCTGCTGAGGACACCGGGTCATCTGAGTGGGGGCAGGGGCAAAGGCGGCGAGGCTATGCGCCTGGCCTGGGCAGAAGCCTGGGCGGTTAAGAGGGCTCTGGCCTTGGGGTTGGTCCTGCTTCTGGGGCAGATTCCAGGGGGTGAAGGGTGGGGGGGGAATTTATTTTTGAGAATCTCACCTCTGGGAAAGGGCTGGATCCAAAAATGAGCATATCCAGGGACTTGGTCCAGCGTGGGGTCTGCCTGCTGCTTCAAGGCCAGCGGAAGAGCCTGGAGCCTTCCCCACTCTGGGGTCCACGCACTGAGCAGGAAGCCCGTCTTCTGACCTGGCTCCCAGCCAGGCCTCGGGCCCCTTCTGCAGGGAGGGTGCAGTCAGCTTCCCACCGCACCCCCAGTTTTATCAGAGCTGGACACCAGCGCCCCGAGGGAGAGGTGGCCAGCTGGCCCTCCAGAGGTGGCAGCGTGCAGAGTTGCCCGTGCACTGCACACCTGGCCAACACTGGCGTATTCTGCAGCCACTAAAGAGGACAGTGCAGTGGACAGCACAGTAAGCAGGTGCGGGGTTCGGTGCACTGGACATAGGACGCAGGTGCTAGGCTGGGGTTCCTGGCTCCTGGTCTCAGCTCCCACACGGACCAGCCCCAGCGACCACTATGGGGCAAGGGCCCAAAGGCAGGAGCCACGCCCAGCAAAGGCTCTGCTGGCACGGAAGGTCATGCCTGGCAGGAGCGCTGCCCTTTCTACCCGCAACCCGGTGGCCCAGGTGCAGCTGGCGGGCTGGAGCCTGGGCGGCGGAGAGCCACTTCCTTCATCGCACCGTGTGGACGCGTTCCCAGCCCCTGGCCCAAGGCCACGGTGGCTGCATCTCGGCATCTTACCCTGGGCCCGCACCTGCTGCCCGGGACACTCCTACAGGCTGGAGAGGCTCAGGCTGCTGACACCCCCGCTCTCCCAGACCCCCAAGGCGAACAGCCTGACCCGACCTGCGTGTGAGATAACATTTCCTAACAGAGAAGCCTTTGCCACAGCGTCCAGAGCCCCAGCTCCGCAGCCGCGAGGTGAGCGCCTGCACATGGGAGCCCGTGGCCACTGCCAGGGGAGTCTTTCCGTCAGCGCCCGCCTCGTCAGCTTCTCCCTGGGCCTCCGCTGTGTCTCCTTCAAATACCTGCCCCCTCGCCCGTCCATCATCGATTGCCTGGGGCAGCAGCCACAGGACACAGTTCTGAGAAAAGACCGTCCTGCCTGATCCTGAGAAACCCAAGGGGCGGCTCTGAGCCAGCCCCAACCACCCCCCCCACACACACACACCCTCCCCCGCCCGTGGGAAGGATGAGGAGCAGCTGGGGACGGTCTGGGGTGGGAGGAAGCGGAGGAGGAGTGGGACCCAGTGCCCAAAAGGAGCTATATGAGAAGGGGCTCCGGCCCAGGGAGTCTTCAGGCTGATGAATCCGCGGGGTTAGGAAGACAGGAGGAGGAGCAGGGCGAGGCCTTCTGGAAGGTCACATTCAGTGCGGGTGGTCCTGCTCCTGTTCGAGGGCAGTCCTCCTCCCTCCGCGCCCCATGAGCTCACATGTGAGAGCTACACAGAGTTCAGGGTCAGGTCCGAGGGGCCTGTGTTTAAATGGTCCGATTTCCACTGCCTATCACCAAGCTGTCTTCCGTTTTCCCTCAAATACCCCAGCTGGCTGCTTTCGCAACCCTCCTTGGGGGAGATGCCTCAATCGGAAAGTGTGAATTGGTGATGCCTGCCTCTATGAGACAGAAAACCAAGTGGTTTAAGCACGTGTAGCCGGATAGGACCCGGAAACGTGACTGCCCCGTCGGTGATGACACTGGCAAGCGACAGCAGGGGGGCCTGGGACCATGAGCGTTTGGTGAAACCGGTCGTTGGAGGGAGCGGCCCCTCTGGTCCAGCACATCCTTTCGCTCGGTGTTTCTCTGCTGAAACGTCAGCACTGCCCGTGGTTCCGCTCATTGCCGAACGTCGCAAACTTGAGGAGACATTGTTAGTTAAGAAGCTCACCTCATTCTAAGACTTGACCAAGCTACCTAAGCTCTTGAGAGAAATCCACACACAACAGACACCTGCGGCACCACGCTCTCCTTTCCACCAGGAAGAAGCTCCGGCCCAGGGGAGTCTTCAGGCTGATGAATCCGCGGTGTCAGGTGATGGACAGGAAGTAAACAAAAGCACTCATCCAAGTGCAGGAGACTGGCTTCCAGACACCAGGTCGGGGCCCTGTGGGCACAGCCAGGGACTGCCTCCCTCGCCATCCTACTGCAGATGGCCTGGTTTCTGAATCAAGGTGCTTTAGATGACAGACCACCAAATCTTGGAGAAAACATGAGCACATGAATTGTCCACCTGGCTCTTCTCCCTCCCTGGCCCTGGCAGCATCAGCAGTAGTGACATCAGAGCCAGGGCCCAGGTGCTGGCTGGGCTGTTCATTCATCTCCTCGTTTAAACCTCCATAATATGCCCAACCAGTGTGGCTCAGTGGTTGAGCAGCGACCTATGAACCAGGAGTTCATGGTTCAGTTCCCAGTCAGGGCACATGCCTGGGTTGTGGGCTCCGTCCCCAGTGGGGGTTGTGCAGGAAGCAGCCAATCAATAAGTCTCTCTCATCACTGATGTTTCTATCTTTCTCTCCTTCCCCCTTCCTCTCTCTGAAATAAGTAAAAACGTTTTTTTAAAAAGATTATAACTGTGCAATTTAAGATATACTGTATATTAAAATAATAATAGAAATCTTTCAATGTTATGTGAAATTTAAGGTTGTACTGACCTGACCAACCATTCATTGGTGACTAAACTGGGTCCCATATGTCCATCCATCCATCCATCCATCCATCCATCTACAGCAGAACCCTGGCCCTTGATGTCTCCATCTCAGACAATTCGCTTCTCAACCCGACAACCTTTCAGGCTGACCCTGTGTGACTGTCACACGTCTCTCAGGAGACAAACAAAGGAGAGAATGCTCAATGTGAGTTTCCTGCTAAACCTCACATCATTGACATCTCAGGAAATTGTGCTTCGAATATTTTCTTGTTTTTTGCTTTTTTTCTGCTTGTTATTATTAAATTTTCTTTTTTTACTGTGCATTTCATTTTCTTTTTGTCAAATCCTCGTTTACATATCATGTCCTTTTTGTTTTTAAGGTGTTTATTTATAGATTAAACTGTACATTAGACATGTGCGTGTAGGAGAGACATTGAAACAGGGACTCACTTGGGGAGTCTGCAAGGCACTGATTCAATTTACATTATTTCTAAAGGAAACATGATTCAAACAGCCTTCCAGAATGAGTCATGTCTGAGAACCGAGGTTCCACTGTATTCATGTTCAGTTCATCTGTATGAGCATCTACAATGTGTCGGATACACTGCTAAGACTGTGAGGTCTTTTATGTTTTTATATTATCCACCATGAGGAAGATTATGAAAACACGTATTATTTGACATTGAAAATGCTCATTTTTCAAATGTTTTAGCCTGAAAGGTTAGGAGCCAGGAAAGCAATTCTTGGCTTTTCTTTTTCCAAAGACTGTTTCTGTCGGGAAGCTTTTCAGCACCTTGGCTCAGCTTAGGAAGAGAAATGAGTCAACTTCCACACTAATTTACTCTGCAAGAGTCAGCATGATGTATGCTGCTTGCTTATTGCTCAAATACGCAGTCAGAATGGACTGTGTGATTACTCTGAGACAGAATTAAATTCAGATCATTGTATTTGTCCTTAATCATTTTTTACCAGCCCATCTCTTCCCTGACATGATTCATATGGAGCCTGACATGGATTCTTTAAAACAAATGAGTAAATAAAAAGAAAGACAGAAAGATGGGTTGAGAGCAGGAACCAACACCAAAATAAAGTGTGCTTTCACACACTCTCATTCTTCGTCTCTCCATCTCTCCCTGTCTCTCTCTCATACACTTCTGAGCACACTCCTGAGAATTTCAGCCCATCGAATGACCATGAACCAGGTCTTGGGCGCAGGGCTGAGCGCAGTGCCACCGGCCCCCCAGCCAAGGCGGTGCCCAGGGCTTCCTCTCTGAGGGAAGCGCGTGCCCCCAAGAAGCACTGTGAAAGCTGGGCGGCAGGTCAGCAGATAAAGCTCCCTGGCGCTCACTCTCGCTCTCCCCTTCCTCATAACTATGCACCTGCAGGGAACCTGGCCCTCGTCCTGCAGCGTGTTCCGTATTTGCACATTAGTCCGTTCCGGTGCCCACCCTACCGGGAGTCCCTCAGGGTCGCTGGCTCAGCCCTGGGAGACACCCCCAGACAGCAGCTCCTGCCTGCACCGCGCAGCTCCTGTGGAGCGCGGCCTCCAGGGTCCCTGCCGTGGTTCCTCTCTCCCGCCCTCCGTGCAGGACGGAACGTCCTTTGACCTGCGGTCTGTCCTGCGGTCAGAGTTTCCCCACATCCGCTTGTTTTCCATCACTGGTCTTACTTGGGGTGTGGGGGGTGTAAAGGAATGCAAAAGCCTGTTATAGTGTGAGGCCGGGGGTTACACCAAGCAGACACACCCAGAGAAACAGGCCCTTCCTCAGCCCATGCCCTCGCTCCCAGCCCCTTTCCCATTCACCCCTACACGTAACCCACCGCTGGTGTCTGTCCTCCGCTCCTGCCTTTCTGTTCTCCGCAGATGAGGAGCCCACACCACTTCCCCGTGCCCCTTTCTAGATGCCGATCGCGCCTGAGGGGCCCCTGTGGGCTCTGCGTAGCTCAGTCATGGGAGCCACTCCTGTCGGTGACGGACACCTTCCCGGTTCGGGACGGCGGTCATGCCTGTAGGACGTGTCACACTCACTCATCCTTGCGCTGCTCCCCGGCTGTTGCAACTGCAGAGCTGCAGTGCACACAGCTCGGCGGGGTGTCTGTGTCCTTGGGGTGGGTCTTCCAGGAAGTGAACGGGTCCACAGCTCGGGGTGGGTTGCACAGCAGGCACTGCAGCCTCGCCAGCACGACAGCCACGACAATTTCCTTGCTTCCTTGTTCGGGCCAAGTTACATCGGGAAGGATACCTCAGTACGTTTCACTTTGCATTTCTCAGACCTTGTTTGTTCAGTACTTTTTATGTGTTCGAGGGCCATTTTAATATCTTTTCAGACACTTGTCTGCTCATCTGCCGCCTCTTCTGCGCATTGCGGACAGCGCCGCCGCTCTCGTCCTGAACTGTTTAACTTCTGGCAAAGGGCTCTTCAGCTTTCTGTTAAGATTTTTATCCATTATGGCCTTTAAGTGCACAGGCAGTATTTTGTTGGTGTGGTGTTCTGCATATAATCAATTAAGAATGAAAGAATGTAGGTGATGTTTGAAAGGAAAAAGTGTTTCTCTTCTTTCAATCTCTCTCTGTGTCTCTTTCCATCTTTTCCTCTCACGCTCCTTCAACCTCTCCATCTCAGTCTCTCTCTGTCTTTCTCAATCTCTCTCAACCTCCCCTTCTCTCTCTTCCTTTTGGTTCAACGCAAACCACAGATGGAACCTGGCCTTGAAGCCACCCGTGTTGGAAAGGCCGAGGCCTGGCACTGTGCTTAGGAAAACGTAACCGTCTGTGAGGAAATCGGAGGTGGAGCTTTAAACCAGGGGGGTTTATTGCCGCACAGCTGGGCATTTCAATGTTTAATTTTGATGGTCCTGAATATTTTTAACAATTGATTCAGAGACTCCTCCGCAGGCTCCCCTTGGGGAAGGTTTCCTATTTGGGTTCAGCATGAGAACCTGAGTCCACTCCGCCCCTGAGGAACCCGGTCCGAGGAGAATGTGACCCTGGTAGGGGAGGAGGGAGGCTCCGGGGCAGAACAAATTACAGCTCTTGACTCTCTGTTCCACCACTTTGCTCTCTTTGTCCTGTTTTCCAGGGACCCTCAGCGTCTGGACCCCCCGGAGGTGAGCGACGCGAAGCTGCAGTACGCAGGCTGGGGCCCCAAAGGCCAGCAGCTGGTAAGCAAGCGCGTGCGCGGCCTGTCCTCAGTGAGGGTGACGCTGCAGCCTGACGGTCCCACCCGCTGGTGTGCATGGGTGGACGGCATCACGCTTTCCCAACAGAGAATTCTCTTAGAACTGGCACCGGCCCTGGCCGTGGTCTCAGGGTCAGAGTGTCAGCACATGACCAAAGGGTCTCAGGTGCGATCACTGGTCAAGGGCACGTGTGTGGATCTCAGGTTCGCTCCCGGGCCCCGTCAGAGCGCATGGGGGAGGCAGCCAATCACTGTGTCTCTCTCACATCAGCGTTTCTCTCTGTATCTCTTCCCACTCTCCTTCCCTCCCTTCCACTCTCTAAAAATCGATGAAAAAATGCCCCCGGGAGAGGAATGAAAAAACAACC
Source organism: Pipistrellus nathusii (assembly GCA_963693515.1). NCBI lineage: Eukaryota > Metazoa > Chordata > Mammalia > Chiroptera > Vespertilionidae > Pipistrellus > Pipistrellus nathusii. The sequence continues at coordinate 2,250,831 of OY882868.1, read as the reverse complement.
CCGGGACCACGTTTGCTTTGGTTTCCACGTACACCATCCTGGCCTGGTCCCCGGCCTGTGGGCGTGGCTACAGATGTGCCTGGGGGAGGGGGATTAAGCTCAGGGGGAGGCCTGCCATGGAGCAGCCTCACACCTGCTCCTGTGGGAACGCTGGCTCCTTTTTCTGGAGGGTTTGAGGAAGAAGGTAGATTAGTGGTCACGGTGGGGCTCGGCCCCCGAACCATGAAGCAGCATCCAGTGCAGGACCCCATGGCTGGTGCACCTCTAGGCTCTGCATCCAACGAGGCCTGGTGGAGGCTCCGAGGGAGGCGTGGGGGGACTGGGTTCTGGACCTGGCTGTCCCCTGTCTTCCTGTGGGCCTGCCCCCCACCATTGGGCTCCGTCAGCCCCGAGCACTGAGGGGAGGATGGGGCAGGAGGACCTCCAGGTCTGCTCCCACTCCCGCTCACTGTCTAAGCCCTTTATCTCCAGAGATCATGCTGTGCCTCCTCCCCTTGCAGAAAGTCCCGTTTGAAGGTCACATGTCTCGGTTGCTGCCTTTGAGTCGCCATCTCCCTCTGTACGTTGAAGCTGGGCGCTCAGGCTGCACTTAAAGGCCCTTTCCCCAAAACGGCCCTTTCCCCAAAACGGCACGGGAGCAGGCCTTGCAGTGAACGGGAGTGAGCAGCACAGAATCCTGGGGGAACCAGGCATGTTTCCCTGCAGGCCATCCCTTGTCCTGTTGTGAGTTCATTCCACTGCCTCACATTGATTAAAGAAGCAGGCATGTGTGGGTCACAAAGCTATTTGAGCTGTCTTTGACATGTCCCTGATGCTAAGAGCTGGGGACCAGGTTTGGAAAGCAGTTATCTGATCCACATGGAAGTGTGAGGGGTCTGACGCCAATCTATCCCTCGGTCATGGCGAGGACACAGTCCATCTCTCCCCGAACGCTCCGGCCACGGAGAACCCAGCACAGGGTCACAGGTGGTGCACATGAAGTGCATAGATGGAGGCACACGTTCAGGGGTCCCCGCGCAGGTGAGGAGCCTTCTCGGGGATTTCTGAGCTTTCACACTTTTGGGGGCGCTGAGTTTTTTGTCCTGCCGCTCTCATACCGAGTGGAGTAAACGCTGCCACTCACCTCCAAGAGCACGTCCTGGGCAGAGGCGGCAGCAAGCATGTCCGGTGAGGGCTGGTGGCTAATCAGATGGGACACAAATGGAACACGTGTCCAATAAAATTTGTTTACCAAGGTGGGTGTCTGGGCAGCAGCTGTGGTTTGCTGAGCCCTTGACCATCTTGGCTGGGAAAGCTGACCCAGGACCAGCACCCCGAGGACAGGACCCTGGACAGCTCCTGACAGACAGCTCTGGACAGACAGCTCCCCACAGACAGGCCCCCACAGACAGGCCCCCACAGACAGACAGGCCCCCACAGACAGCTCCCCACAGACAGACAGCTCCCCACAGACAGCTCCCACAGACAGGCCCCCACAGACAGCTCCCCACAGACAGCTCCCCACAGAGAGGCCCCCACAGACAGGCCCCACAGACAACTCCGGACAGACAGCTCCCCACAGACAGGCCCCCACAGACAGCTCCGGACAAACAGCTCCCCACAGACAGGCCCCCACAGACAGACAGCTCCCCACAGACAGGCCCCCACAGACAGACAGCTCCCCACAGACAGGCCCCCACAGACAGGCCCCCACAGACAGCTCCCCACAGACAGCTCCCCACAGACAGGCCCCCACAGACAGCTCCCCACAGACAGCTCCCCACAGACAGCTCCCCACAGACAGCTCCCCACAGACAGGCCCCCACAGACAGGCCCCCACAGACAGCTCCCCACAGACAGCTCCCCACAGACAGGCCCCCACAGACAGGCCCCCACAGACAGCTCCCCACAGATAGCTCCCCACAGACAGCTCCCCACAGACAGGCCCCCACAGACAGCTCCCCACAGACAGCTCCCCACAGACAGCTCCCCACAGACAGGCCCCACAGACAGCACAGACAGCTCCCCACAGACAGCTCCCCACAGACAGCTCCCCACAGACAGCTCCCCACAGACAGCTCCCCACAGACAGGCCCCACAGACAGCTCCCCACAGACAGGCCCCCACAGACAGGCCCCCACAGACAGGCCCCCACAGACAGGCCCCCACAGACAGCTCCCCACAGACAGCTCCCCACAGACAGGCCCCCACAGACAGCTCCCCACAGACAGCTCCCCACAGACAGCTCCCCACAGACAGGCCCCCACAGACAGCTCCCCACAGTCAGCTCCCCACAGACAGCTCCCCACAGACAGGCCCCACAGACAGCTCCCCACAGACAGCTCCCCACAGACAGGCCCCCACAGACAGCTCCCCACAGACAGGCCCCCACAGACAGCTCCCCACAGACAGGCCCCCACAGACAGCTCCCCACAGACAGCTCCCCACAGACAGCTCCCCACAGACAGGCCCCACATACAGGCCCCCACAGACAGCTCCCCACAGTCAGCTCCCCACAGACAGCTCCCCACAGACAGGCCCCACAGACAGCTCCCCACAGACAGCTCCCCACAGACAGGCCCCCACAGACAGCTCCCCACAGACAGGCCCCCACAGACAGCTCCCCACAGACAGGCCCCCATAGACAGGCCCACAGACAGGCCCCCACAGACAGGCCCCCACAGACAGGCCCCCACAGACAGCTCCCCACAGACAGGCCCCCACAGACAGGCGCTCCTTCTCTCGGATGGAAGCAGGCTCGCACACTAACAGGTCCTCGTTGCCCTTTGCCCTAAGAGATAACTGCCTCCCAAGGAAATACACTTAGTTACGAGGACGCCCCCGGAGCAGACAGCTGCAGGGAAGTCCGTTCCCGGCTCCAGCACTGACCCTCCATGTGCTGAGTGACTTCCGCGATGCCTGGGGCTGGGACCCATCACCCAGGAGGAAGGTGCCGGCACCAGGCGGGTCACCTGCAGCTGCTCCCGCTGTGGCATGGCTCTGAGCAGCGGCCCTGAGCTTAGAGAGACCTGGTTGGCCTTTGTGCACACCCTGGCCGTGGTGCTGCCCACCGTGCACTGTGGAGGGGAGGGAGGAGGAGCGTGGACATGCGGAGCTTCGTCCCCCCTCGACGGTGCTGATCTGTGGCCTCCGGGTTCCTTACACAATCAGACGTTACCCACTGAGCCTCACCTAGGAGGGTGATCTGGCCAATCAGACAGGTTCCGTGAGGAATGCATGCGGCCTGGGGAGGGGATGTCGCCCCCTCCCTCTCCACCGGGAAGGAGCCCGTGGAACAGCGGCACCCACAGAACACGGACATGGTCTCAGACCTACTCTGAGTAAGCTGTCCCCTGTCCCTCTGCCTGGCCTCTGCCTGAGTGCAGAGCTTCCTCAGACACCCTCCGCTTCCAGTCACTCTCAGAGACGTCCCCACCCCCTGCCCGCCCCCCACACACACCTGGTGTCCGTCACAGCGGTGAGGAGGCGGCATTGGCCTGTGTGGGCTCCTGTTTTGTTTTGTTTTGTTGGTGCTAATATATTCTTTAATAGCATAATGTAGTAATCATGGAATTATTGCTAAAGTAGTTTAAAAAAAAAAAGAAAAATTAAGCTGATCAAACTAGTGTCAATTTACAATTTCAAGATTATTTTACAAAACACCTACTTTTTTTACACAATAAGCTCATGGCAGCATTTTCATATGAAAGTACTTTTAAATTTATTCTGACATGCTCTAAATGAATAAATTACAGTTTAAAAATGTCAACAGATCTTTCTCTTGGGTCAGAAAAAGAATAGCGGCTGATAAGATTGAGGGAAGTGGGTTAAGAGAGGGTCAGTGATCACATCAATCTCACGTGGTGTGATGTTCTCCAAAGTTAAGAATCAATCTGCTCAGAGCCAATTAACAAAAAATTTAAAGAAAAACTTTATTCCGCAGTTAAACCCTTTAACGCTTTCATTTATTCAAAATCAGCCCGCTGTTTGTCTAAGGCGCTGGAGTTATAATAACCAAGTCCTAGCAGGCACTAGGTATTTGTGCCTGCAAGTCATTTAAAAAGGAAAAAAAATAAAAAATAAAAAACAATACCTTTCTTCTTTAGACCAAAACAGTTTAATGTGAATAAGAGTTTTAATACTAAACCTAAAATGATTTGCAAAGGGGTTTTGTGTAACAAGTGGCTTGAAGTAGTCTACTGAAAAAATTGGGCAGATTGTTATTTCATAGAGACTCAGCAAGGCATTTTTCGTTGTTTAAAAAAAATCCCTCATTTCCTTAAAGAAACAGTTTTTAGTTTTTAATGAACTTATAAACAAAATGCTCCCATTTCAAAATAAAAACAAAATCCCAGATCATATAGATGTTTACAGTGATTACATTTATCTAAGAAACATACATACATATTCAGTTTTAAGATGTTCACTAAGTTTCTGTGACAAATGTGCTTTTTTTAAATACCAAGAACATTATAGAGCCAATGCAGAGTCCTGAGGATAATCAGTAGTCACTAAGTTTTTCTTAAGTCTTCACTTTAGATGCTTTATTCCTCACACAGGTGAGCAGGCAGTCTTTCAGAGGCTCAAACCCTGGAATCTTTGGTTGCTACCCTATCAGCTGGCTTGCAAACAAGAAGCCAACCATTTTAAGAATGTGTTAAGCGAATTACTTGCAAACCCCAGGGTTGGATAAACCCTGAGAATGGGCAATTGTGAGCATGTACAACCATCGCAACTGCAGCTGAAGACTGTTCATGCGTTCTTCTGAAATGAGGTCGCAAAGCAATATAGTTCAAAGAAAAAGATTTTAACAACAGATTGGCAAATGCACAATTTCTTCACCGATTTGTGGTGTCAACTATTTAGTTAACTTTTCCACTTGAAAAAATGCAAAGGGAAACTGGACACCGTGTTTCACTGTCTCAGTTGATATTCACAATTACAGCGGCTGCAACTCAGGACACAGCATCACCAATGCTACAGAGCCAGTTTATATGGAAATTAAGTCCATAACCACTGGACAGCCCTCTCCTCTGAGGGGTGTGCCTCGGGCCTGGGATATAACAGTTGAGGCTCCGGAAGGACTGAGTCCATCTAAGAAACTAAACTTCACAAACTAAACTTATGAGCCTTACGTCTCAGCCTTGTCTCTGCCTCCTTCACGGCCCCGTTTTACAGAGGAGGCTGCTTTTCTCTCTGGTGTTGTATCGTCAGTGAATGAGATACAAGACGCCTTAATGAGCCAATTGATTAGGAGTTATTTGTTGCACACAGCCCAGAGGGAGGTGTCTCTCTCCAAATCTCTGAGCCTCCACACAGGAAGTTTGTCGGTATTTATACGCTTCGAGCCTCTTTGTTGGCAGCTATTACAAAGGGCCCGGTGTGAGTTATGGTTACAGACAGTGTAACCTTTAATACATAATGAGTTTGTACTTGGCATAATTATTATCAGTATTAGTCTATTACATTGGATGGCTAGCTTGCAAGGTCAGACAGTTAAGTCTATCTTTTTGTATTATTTGAACTAAAAAACAAAGTCATTTTACAGAATAACAGACTGTCTTAAAGTGACAGTTTCCAATGACAGAGTTTACCGAACAAGGAATTATCTAAGAATAGCAGAGAATTTTAAACAGCAGTTTTCTGTATAAGATGGAAGTTAGTATTCTTCACCAGCATGGCACCCCCCCCCAGCATGGCACCCCCCAGCATGGCACCCCCACCAGCATGGCACCCCCACCAGCATGGCACCCCCACCAGTATGGCACACCCACCAGCATGGCACACCCACCCACACCAGGTGCTGGCCCGTTTGTCAGGCGTCATGAAGGATTAAGAAAACAGAGCTGAAGGTTTTCTGTATTCACACTGGGTCACTTAAAAGAAAAAAGAAAAGCTTTTTCCTTAAAGTACTCAGGTTTCTGCTTTAAAGAAAAAATGTTTTTAAATAGCCCATTAATGTAAAAAATTTATGCTGCCCAAATGCCAATAATTCAGCGTGAGATTCAAGATGAAAGGTTCAAAAAGCTTGGCTCGCTGGGACATAGTCAGATGGCCACAGGTCTGGGGAGGGGTGTCCCTACGCGTGGCGTCGGGGAAAGGCCAGAGCCCTGGGTCCGGCAGCGTGCACACCCTGCAGCACGAGCCAGCCAGGGCGCCCGCTGCGCTGGGCGGGACCGCAGAAACCTGGACCACCAGCTTGGAACCTAGAAGCCGCTGTACCTCTGGAGAGGCCTCTGAACCCCGCCCATCGCCAGTCCCAGATCCCAGAGGTGCTGACCTGGAGCCTTAGGAGGAAGGAAAGGCATCTTAGTTCTGATTGTCTAGGGCCTTTAATTAGAAAAGATTTACATCAACAGGGCAGCCCTGAGCTCCTGGCTCTGGTGCTCACTGAGGCGCGCTCAGCGGGAGGAGGCGGCACGCGAGGCTGGGCGATGTGTGGGTCTGTGAACTCTATAGATACATCCTGCAGCCCTGGGCAGGTTTGCAAGCACCCGTCTGTCTGAAAAAGGCTGTACCAGGCGGACAGCAGGCTCCCTGCTCTGCCTCTCCCCCCCCCTCCCCAACCACCCCTTGGACAGAGAATATGCTTCTTATAAAGTGCCGGGCATTCCATCCCAGAACTTATTCATCTCCTAACGGGAAGCGTGTGTCCTTTGACCTCTACCTCCCGTCCCCTCCCCAAGCCCTGTGACCACATCCCAACCCCTTCCTGCCGGTTTGGCTCTTAGATCCATACAGGAAGGTGCCTGCAGGACCTGCTCCTCTGCCTGCCTGGGGAAATGGTAGCCGCGCCACAGATGGGGAGCTAGCTGAGCTCCGGCCCATCACTGGGTAACGCCCTACATCCCTCACTGCGGTGGTCACACTCACCGACGCTGGGGGCTCTGAAAAAGCTCAAGACCCCTTGCTCCCTCCTCCCAGTCCCCGGCCCGAAGCTGGCCAGTGATTCCCGCCCCTTCCGGAAGCCAGCAGGGGGCAGAACTGCCACCGTGCCCCCCTCCATCCCCCCCCCCAGTCCCCAAGGGCACTGCTACTCCCCCGTCCTGGGGCCACAGGGCAGGGGCACCTCATCAGCATTCACAGGCCAGCGCGGGAGGAAGACTGATCTTTCCAAGAAGAGGTTATTCATGAAATGTCGCCTCCACAGAGAGGTCCAGCGGAGGTGACATCCCCTCAATAACTTATAAAAGCTCTAATCAATCGGGTTAATTTGGGATTCATTGTAAAAACATTCTCACGGCACTGACGTCCATGACAGTAGCAAGAAATTAGTTCCTTTGAGTAGTGATGGAGCTGGGGTGGCGAGGGAGGCGCCAGCTCACGAGGGTGGCATTTCGTGGCTTTAACACCCACCTACTCTCGGGGGGACCAGCTGGGTGTCCAGTGGTCCCGGCTGGGAGTGAGGAGAACTACGGAAGGTATGGGCCTTCTTCCACCCTCAGGCTCGCTGAAGATCAGGGATTTCAAAACACAAAAGCAGCTTCAAAATTGCAGGATCATAGACGAAGGGAGAGAAAATTCATTCCTAAAACATTATGAAAATACTAAAAGCCAATGCACGGATTCATGCACTGGTGGGGTCCCTTGGCATAGCCTGTGGGGATCGGCTGAAACCAGCAGTCCAAACCACCTGCCACCCCTGCCTGCCACTCCCGCTCATCCTGGCCCCATTGTGCCTGCTGCTGCCACCGCTCAGCAGGCTCGCTGGTGCTCGGATGCAGGCTCCGGGCCGCGGTGGCCCTGCGTCTGGCGCCCGTCGGTCAGCTGAGCAGCGCTCCCACTGTGGGAGCACACTGACCACCTGTGTTGAGCATCTGCCGCCTGGTGGTCAGAGTGTGTCATAGCAATGAGTCGACTGGTCATTTGGTCTCTTGGGCTTTTATATATATAGATGTAGGAAGGTGCCTAAACCAGTCCCATTTGATAGCACACAAAGCCCTTTTGGAGAGGACACACCACGCTGGCAAAGACAGCAGTGTAGCTGGCTGCAATAATGAGGAAAGTGGGCCACCTAGAAATGGGGGGTAAAGCATTGCACATTCACAGCCGAGCTATTGCTATTACACAGCAGTCAAAACAGTCCCAGGCTCTGTAAGCACGTGTAAAGATATGATCTAGGCCAGTGGTCATCAACCTTCCAAACCTCAAAGAGTCAACAGACCAACAGTTAGCAACTGATGATCTAGGCCAGTGGTCGGCAAACTCATTTGTCAACACAGCCAAATATCAACAGTACAACGACTGAAATTTCTTTTGAGAGCCAAATTTTTTAAGCTTAAACTTCTTCTAACGTCACTTCTTCATAATAGACTCGCCCAGGCCGTGGTATTTTGTGGAAGAGCCAACCCAAAGAGCCGCAAGTGGCTCTCGAGCCACAGTTTGCCAGCCACGGATCTAGGCAATCATATTAGGGCTAAAATTAAGCGGTTTGCTGTGTGCTGGCATATGGGGAAAGATCATGAAGTTGGCCTGGCCAGACTATGGGCATTTACCTCCATGAAAAGTGTCTTGAACACAGCAGCATTACGTATCCATTAAAAATTAAAAAGAAAAAGGTGGTTAATAAAGTAAACTGCACGTCTCCTCAACACAGCTAGCACTGCCTTCCTCTGAGTGTCCCTGGAAATGGCAAACTCAAGAAGCGAAAAGGATGAATTAGAAGAAGAAAATGTGATACTCACTTATGGTTCCAATAAGTGAGAAACATAATGAACATCAAATGGAACAAAGTGTTTCTTCAGCCTCAGCACACTGACAGCGCCCAGGACAAACGAGAAAGTTAATCTTCCTCAAATGAATGAACAACTCAAAGATTGCCCAAAGCCAGTCTTTCCCTTGCCAACCACTTAGTCATCCAAATATATAAAGAGCCAGGGTCCATCACGACCTAAACATCTGGATGGATGACTGAACACCAGGCTAGGGTCCTGGCTGACATGGTGGAAGTCAGTCCCGGGTCCCAGCCACCTGTGGTGGGAATCTGTCCTGGGTCCTGGCTGCCTTCGGCGGGAGTCAGCCCCAGGTCCAGCCACCTGCAGCGCAGCGGCGGGAGGGAGCTGAGGGAATGGAGCCATGCTGCCATCAGACTGGCCTCTGGGTCCCACTCCCTGTCCACAGGCTCTGGGACCCAGAGCCTTGCTGTGATCTGGGAATCTTGGCCCTTCCCCCCACCTGCAGGCTCCAGGGACCAGAGCCATGGGGATGGACCCTACCTGAGGGGTCCCAGGCTGAGAGAGCGTGCAGGCTGGGCTGAGAGAGCCCCCGAGTGCATGAACTTTCATGCTCCAGGCCTCTAGTCATTTCATAAAGTGTCTCACAACATTTTGCAGAACTGGTGCCAACAACTGAATTGAGTACTGATGGTAGGAAAATAGAGGTTTATCGGAGGCTCAGGGAACATGTTTATTTTGAAACAAACAAACAAACAAACAAACAAATAAGTGAATGAGAAGCATGGAGACCGGTAAAGAGTGTAGCTGAAACACCAGAAGAGGCCACATTGCAGGCATGCTTGGGGAAACCGATCGAGAGCAAGGGGTCAGAAAGTCATCAGCTGAGTGAGAGAGGAAGGACTGGCACAGCTGACGTGGCCAGGCAGCGGAAGTGATAACTCAGCTCGTGGGGCCATGTTGGCAGCGTGGCCAAGAACTCACCATCTAAGGCTGTGAATGCAAGTGGCACCCCTATTTCTGGGGAGGATTTCTGCTGTGAACGTCAGTGTTGCTGGTGTGTGGTCCATGGCAGGCATCTCTTGGTGAACAGAGAGGGTTGGGTTCTCTTGCAGTTTCATGCAGTCAGACCTGGGTGCCTGACGCTCCCACGAGATGATTTCCCTCTCACTTTTACCAGCCTGGATTTTCCCTCCCCAGACCTAGGAGATCACATGCTTTGCCCTGATTGTGTTCAGAGGAATGAAAGGATGATGGAAAAATTAGTTAAGATGAGGAAGAGAAGGTAACCTGGTTTGATCGCCCCCATACAGAAATGGTGGAGAGCTCACAGCTGAATTAACCTGTGTCCCGCACTGGCTGTGCTCTGCCCTGGACCCTCAGCGTCCCGATGCCTCAAGCACAGATGTGGATGTTTGGATTCTGTACTGGAGGTTTGTTTGCCAAAAGGTGCCTGCCACTGCTGCTTCTGGTGTTCAGCTGTGTAGAATATAGTTTTGTTTTAATTAATAGATTTTTAAAATCGTTTAAGGCTACCACACCCTGCACCAGAATGGTACATTGTTGAACTTATATTGACCTGTCGTTATCACTGAAAGCCCCTAGGGACATTAGGGTTCACTCTTTGTGTTTTAATTTCTATAAGGTTTGACAAATGTATAGAGATGTGTCCACTATTATGGAACCATATAGTTTCATTATATGCCCTAAAATTTATATGCCCTAAAATTCTGTACTCCTATTTGATGTTTCCTGTTCCCAATCCCTGACCCTGATATTTTCACTGCAGCCATAGCTTTGCCTTTTCCAAAATGTCATACAGTGGAATCATACCGCAGTCTTTTCACAGTCACTTCTGTCACAGCAAAATGCACCTGTTTCTCCGTGTCTTCTCACAGCTTATGGCCCATTCTTTTTGGCACTAAATATTTAATTGTCTGGGTGTCATAATGTGTTCATCCATTCACACATTGAAGGTCACCTTGGTTGCTTCCAAATTTGGGCAATGATAAATAAAACTGCTGTAAACAAAACAAAAATATTAAAAAGAAAAAGAGATTTGTTCTCAGCCATGAGTTTCAGGAATTCTACTCAACAGACATGCGTTCAAGCCCCCTGGGTGGGAGGGTGTTTGGGGCCCAGCACGCACGTTCCTCAGAGACAGCGCCTTCCCTGCCGGGGGCCGGGGCAGCGCTGGCCAAAGGGCCCCCTCCCCGGTCCGAGTGCAGAGCCTCAGAGAGACTTCCCAGGACTCACCTGGACGCCAAAGTGAGGAAAAGGGGGGTTGAGGATTGGAACCCCGGCCTGACCTTGCTGTGGGCATTGGTCCTTCTTCCTCACGCCCCCCTAATTCCATTGTGAGGGAGCAGCCTGTTGTTTCTACGGAAGAATCTAATTTAGACGGATGCCCGCATCAGCCTGAGTGAAATTAGATTAGAGAATTTCAGGGTAATCTATCAAATGTGGTTTAAAAGCAGGACCGGAGTTCTGCAGGAAGAAGGAGGGCCTTTAATGGCGGATCCCGTAAATCATGGAACAAAGCAGCCATAAACCAGAATGACTGAGGACGTGAGGATGGAGGCGGAGGCCACAGCGGCATTGGAGCCTGGGCAAACCCCTCACTCCCGCGTGGCCGGAGCCGGCCTGCGTGGCCGGAGGGTTTCCTGGGCCCCGGAGGTCTGCTCAGAATCCTCCTCTCTGCCCGAAACGGACTGTTAAGGACTGACTTGTGCACGTCTCCCATTTGGATGGAGGGGGCACCTCTTTGTCATAATTCCTAAAATGTCTCCCAATTGGAAAATGTCCCAGGAACGGTCCCATCTCCTCGTCTGCGTGGAATAACTGTGACTTTTTCTTCTGCTAAACTTTTTCTTCACGCTGTCCGTCTCAGTGACGGAAATGGTTCATCGCCGCCGTCTCTGGCTTATTACTGGGGCTCGTTCCCCTCTGGTGACTTATTTCTCAGACCCGTGTCAGCTGTCAGGGAGGGGGTGTTTCCACTCGCCTGGGTGTCCGTGGCCGGCCATGGCTCTTACAGCAGAGCTCGAGTTCGCAACAAATGCTCGTTGGATGGATGCTATCGGGAGGGAAAATGGAATTAAATGTCAGATCTATGGGCAGAAGGTCCAAAATCCATGGGAATTGGAAACACTTGATGTTATCACCCAGAAAATGTTACTACCAATGTGGCTGACATTTAGTGAACTTGGCCAAATTTAGTCAAATTCTGAGCAACACCCGGGAGAGAGTAAGGATGTTTGAATCAGACACTTTTTCGTAGTGTTTGTTCTGCTCTGGATGATCTCAAATCGAAGATGTGAGTTTTCCCAGGAAAACGTGTCAGGGAGAACGGGCTGGACTGAGCCTTCTGGCTGAACAGCAGGGACTCCCTGCTTTCCACCGGAATGTCAGGGGTGAGAGCACCCCTGTTCTTGTCCCACCTGGACTCAGAGGCAGTCGCGGTCTGTGTGCCCGCCCTCACGGCCAGCCCTCACGGCCAGCCCTCACCGTTGTGTCCAGGTGCACATCCTGAGGCAGGTGGAAAACCCTGGAAACAAGAGGCTCTTAGAACTTTGGGAGACATTGAGCAACAGCTGGTCCATTATCTGCAGATGATTCTTCCAGCCTTTTCTTTTCAACAGACTTCCCAGGACTCCTCCTTGGTAACATTGGGGGGGAGGGGGGGAGGGGGGGGAGGGGTTGTTTGTTGGTTTGTTTTTTGTTGATCCTCCTCTGAGGATATTTTTACATTGGTATCTTTTTAGTGAGAGTGGAAGGTATCTTTATAGAGAGAGAGAGAGATGGATTCAACATGTTGATCAGTTGCCTCCTGCAACCCAGGCACCATCCTTGACTGAGAAATCAAACTCAAGACCCTTCAGTATAAAGGCCAACACTCCAAGCACTGAGCCACACTGGCCATGGCATTTGTAGCATTTTGTTAGCCCTCGTGGATCATTACAGATCAGTCATCAGTGCTGGAAAGTCACACAGCTTCCCTTTTCGACCTGGATGTCTGCCCGGGGCCTTCGATGCTCCCACAGCCCTCGTCTGACTCCGGGAACACGGGGTCCACTCATGATAGAACGTGACACAGGTGAGCTTAGGCGATCAGGGGATGAGATGAAAAGAGACAGACGCAGTTTTGCTTATTTTAGACCATGTGTATTCTTATGTACATCATGGCTGAAATCTAGTTCAGCTGTTTCCGCTTCTAATGAGCAGTCAGCAAATTAGTGAATTGATTTTTCTGTTTGTTCTTCAATTTGGAAACCTAATCACTTACCTAATGGCTTCCACGGCCATTCACAGCAGGAATTATGTTTGACGGTTTCCTCCGCTGGGACTGATTAGAGAATGTAAATCACAGCGTCCAGCCAGCACACCAGCTCCGCGCTCCCGCTGGGGTGCCCATCTGAGCCTGCAGCCCAGACCTGTCCTGTGTCTGCCCCGGGTGCCACCCTGCTGGGTCCTCTGCCCACTCCTCAGAGCACCCAGGCCCCTTCTCCCTCCCTGACCTCACTGCTGCTCCCGCCACACGTGCTCTGGCTCCGCCTGTAAGTACCGCTACCCGGTGATGCTGCTGTCTCTGCGTACCCCAGACAGAAAACTGGCACCCTTGGCTCCTCACCCAGCTGGACCCACCACCAGTCCTGGGAACCAACCGATGGCCTTGAGGTTATGAGGACCCATCCGCTCCTCTCCATGCCCCAGCCCCTCGCCTCTGGATTTCTGGGCAGCTGCCTGCTTGATGCCCCCCAGAACTTACTCATGTGCCCCAATGGTCTCCCTCCACCTCAGAGGGGCCTGTCCGTGTTCCTCTGTCAGCTCTTCCCCACTGCGGGTGGGGTGGGATAGCCCTGCACCCCTTCCCTTTCCGGGCTCCCTTTCCCTGGCTGAGGACCCAAATGCCCTTCCTGGTCACTGTAGCACTTCTGTACTTCCTGTCCTTCACCCAGAGCACACTCAGTTCCACCCGTCCACACCCCAACCCCCTCAGCCTGGGCCAGGCTCCTGCCTTGCAGATTTTGGCTGAGTCTTCTCTGTCACCAGGACATTCCCCAGGGCCTCATCTGGTGGCCAGGACTGGGCAGGAGACCCTCGGCTTGTCTGCCACCTCCTCCCCTGCTCCGCCCTGCACCCCTCCCCCTGTGGGCACACCCCCCCGGCTTCCCTGGAGACTGTGAGCTCCTAAGCACCTCCTCCTGGGCAGCCGTGGCTCCAGCCTGGCAGACTCACCATCAGTGACAGGACTTCACTCTAAAGGCTGATGAGGCGCTCAGCGAAGGCCAGGACACCCAGAGCTGCTGCCCTCTTTCTCCCAGCCCCGGGGGAAAGGGGCATGTGCATAGATTTCTCTCAGCATTTGGTCAGATGTGGAGTTATTTTCTCCAACCAGCCTGCACAGGAGGGCAGACCCTGAGCCAGCAGGTGCAGGGGTCCAGCAGGGAGCTGTCACCACGTGGCCGTGGCCGCGTCCGATGGGACACAGTAACTGACAGCAAGCACCCTGTAGGCAGGGCTCCCCACGCCACGCGCCCCTCGCCAAGCTAGGCACCTAGAATACGTTGTCTTCTTCTCCGTGTCTCCGTTCAGCAGCGCGGAAGTTACAGTTCAGAAAAAGAAGTAATCCTCCCAGGTCACGTCCTAGTGACGCTGTCAGAACTGAAGCCGCGTCCGCCGCCGACTCTGCAGCGAGTGTGTCTGAGCTCAGCCCCGTGGCTGAAAAGGCCGAACAACTTATCTCAGGACCAGATGAGCTCTCATCTGTGAAAAGTCTTTAAGAACCTTTTACACGCCCTGCACACAGAAAGCGCATTGTCGCTGTGAGTGATGGGGTGTGAACTCCCCCGATAGAAGCTCTTTGCTGCGGTGCCTACAGGTGGCTGCTTCCCGGGCGGCCCTGGTGTCATTATCTGCCTCCCCACCTTTCTCCGGACTGGCACCCCCAAAGCAGCGGCGGCACTGGCCCGGATACTCCCCTCTGATTCTCACGGGCTCCAGAAAGGGGTGGTCAGAGCCCCCGATAAGACACTGAGCCCGGGGAACACAGCACCCCTCCCGCGGGGCTGCCCGAGGGTGTGGGGAAGGGGGCTCACGCTCAGGGGCAGCCTCTTAGAGAAGGTCCCCTTCCCCAAGGGTGACCCCAAGCATGTCTTTTTGTTTTCCATTGACCTATTTTGTTTGTTTGTTTATTTGAGATGCATATTATATCATCTGAATACTATCTATAATAATAAAAATGTAACATGCTCATTAGACCAGGCGTCCCTCTGACCGGATGACCTTCCTGACAAAGCTGGGGCTGCAAGGCAAGCCCGGGTCCCGGTGCCGGCGGGAAGCCTGGGCTCCAGGTGCCGGAGGGAAGCCCGGGTCATGGTGCTGGAGGGAAGCCTGGGCTCCGGGTGCCGGAGGGAAGCCCGGGTCCCGGGTGCTGGAGGAAAGCCCGGGCCCCGGTGCCGGAGGGAAGCCAGTGCCGGCAGCCAGGAGAAGGAAGAACTACTCTTACACAAATTTCATGCATCGGGCCTCTAGTTATCTTTATTAATAAAAGAGTGATATGCTAATTAGATGGGACATCTTCCGGACATCTTCTGGTCGTCCCTCCGAACAAAGATATAGTGGTGGGGGCCAAGGCAGGGGCAGTTAGGGGCGATCAGGCCAACAGGGGAGAGCAGTTGGGGGCAATCAGGCTGGCAGGCAGAGGTGGTTAGGGGCAATCAGGTTGGCAGGCAGAGGCAGTTAGGGGCGATCAGGCCAGCAGGCAGAGGTGGTTAAGGGTGATGAGGCACACAGGCAGGCGAGCTGTTGGGAGCCAGATGTCCTGGTTTGTTAGAGGGATGTCTGACTGCTGGTTTAGGCCCAATCTCAGCAGTTGGACATCCCCCAAGGGGTCCCAGGACCCGAATTGGAGAGGGGGCAGGCCGGGCTGAGGGACACACCCCCATGCATGAATTTTGTGCCCTGGGCCTCTAGTATGTAATTTTGTAACATCCTACCCTTATTATTTTTATTTTTATGTTAATCTGTACCTGATGACATTTTTTCCATTGATTTTTTGAGAGTGGAAGGGAAGAGAAGAGGGAGAGAGACACATTGATGTGAGAGAGACGGAGGGATTGGTTGCCTCCCAGACACATCCCAACCAGGGCAGGGGATCAATTCTGTAACCCAGGTACTTGCTCTTTGGAAATAGGACTAGAGACCCGCTGTGCCCGGGCTGACGCCCACTGAGAACCCAGCCAGGGCTCTGGTTACCACTTAAGTTCACTTGCAGAACACTTGTGCTCACACCTCCTGGCGCACAGGTGCCTGTTTAATTTGCATACGTGTGATGACTATGGGCTAATTCCTCTCAAGGATTAACCTTCCTGCTAATCCTCCATAAAGGCCTGTGCCCACCTCTCACCTGCTCTTCTCCAGGTTGTTGGTCTTTCTTTTTGGCAGGCATCATGTCTTCATATCGGTATTCTAATCATTTGTCCATTTTATTATTGCCAGTATTTTTCTTTATACCTTGTCTTTTCACTCTCATTTGTATATACTTTTGTAGGAAAAAGTATTTTCCGTGAAATCAAATTTATTTGCATTTTGCACGTCTTTTTAAAAACTTCCTGTCCTGACACACACTGATACTGTCCTACACTCCCTTCCAACGTTCTGTGGTTTATCTTCCACAAGCACACCCTGCTGCCCGGCACCGGCCGGCCTTACACTTACTTGTCATGGGAACAGCAGTTGTCCAGCCTGCATGGAGGGGCCCCTCTCCCGGTCCATCCTCAGCACTGCTCACCGCACTCCTCCGTGTCATTTGTGTCCCGACCAGCGGGAGATCAACATGGGGGCGAGGAGGCACCTAGAAGGGAATGATAGAGGACAGGAGACGCGAAGAAATGGAGGCAAGACAGGGTTCTGATCAAGCCTCCAAATTTATTGTTGAAGCTGCAATATATATATACAGGCTGTAGGGGGAGGTTGCTGTGGGGACATTCCAAGGCGGGGCGAACTATGGGAGGGAGGACCAGGGAGGGGGCGTTGTAGGGATCTTCCAGAGCAGGATGTGTCCTTAAGCAATAGGTTATCTTTAGCTTCTGGCCAAACCCGCAGGGCACCCCATAACTTCTGCTAGAAGGAACTCAATTCTAAGATGGAGTTGTATTTTCTTAAGACGGAGTTGCAACTCTGATGGCTCCCAACAATTTGGCTCAGACCCTGGCTGTGCTCCGCTGCTCTGGGTCTGTCCCTGAAACAGACACACATCCTCAGTTACAACAGCATAACGGGGGGCAGGACCGGCGTTCACACAGGCAGGCTGTCTCTGGACTGGACGTGTGCGTTGGGATGCTCCCCCACCACCGTGTTCACAGGGGCTGTCGTGTTGTCTTCAGCACTTTGCACACATGTTTGTATGTGCACACACACACATGTACATAAACACACAGAGTTTAAAACAGGTTGGTTCAGTCATTTTAAAGGCACTTTTGGGGAATTGGTTGAAATTGCATTAAATGTATACATCAGTTCAGGGAGAACTTATAAACTTCAGTCATTGAAGTTTCCAATACATATCATAGTTGCACATTTACTTACTTTTTCAAAACATGTCTTTCACTAAAGTTTTATAACTTCCTTTATAAATTTCTTACAAATATTTTATTTCAATTTATTCCTAAGTATTGGATAATTTAGGGGCTATTTTATCTGTGTGTTTTTTTAATGTATTTTTTTACTCTGTATTTGCTGGCACATAGAATTGCAGATGACTTTTTAAAAATATGCTTTTATTGATTTCAGAGAGGAAGGGAGAGGGAGAGACAGAAACATCAATGACGAGAGAAAATCATTGATTGGCTTCCTCCTACATGTCCCCTACTGGGGATCGAGCCCACAACCCAGGCATGTGCCCTTGGCCAGAATCAAACCAGGGATCCTTCAGTCCTCAGGCCAATGCTCTATCCACTGAGCAAAACCAGCCAGGGTGCAGATGACTTTTTATATTGATTTGTTTATCCAACAGCCTTGCTTAAACTCACTAAGTTGCAATAATGTATCTGTTGTTTCCTTTGGAATATAATTCAGACCGTCATGTCCTCTCTCTCAGACATGGGCTTACAGATCGGGAGAGGGCTTTGCCTGCTGCCGACCCTGCTTGCCGCCTTCCTGGCGAGGGTGTGCGCCTTGGCGAATGGCTGCAGAACTGGGCGGGATTGCTAAGACATCTTGCTCAGGCTTTGCTCACTCTGTGCCGACCACCCCTGCCGAGACCATGGAGCTCCCTCTATAGTCTAATGGAAAATGTGTGAATGGCACTTGGTCACATTAAAAGGGAAACTTAAAAAAAAAAAAAAAAAAAAAGTAAATAAAAGTAGCAGGGATACTTCCATCCTGCAGCAAATCCCGCAGGCAGTGGTGTTATCAGAGAAAAGTGCTGGTGCTCTTTCCCTTGGCTAGTGGGAGTGGGGACCTTGGGGTGCCGCTGGAATAAGCATTTCGGAGGCCCCCATGGAAGGATGGGATATGACAGAAAGCGTTATTTCTGTGGAATTACATGTTGTAGGTGACCTGAGAATGATGACTTCCAGTCAGCCAAATTGGAATTTAGGAAGCTTTTATTACGAACTCGAGTCCGGGCTCACATCTCCACTGACACAGCAGCGAGCAACGAGAGCCCCGACCACTCTAAGCACGCTGCTTTATCCCCGTCTGAGGGATGCCTGGCAGATTATGATTGGCTAGAAGTTTTAACAAAGAAACGTCGGTTATAAGTTATAGAAAAATTCCACTAGTACAGTAAATTTAAAGTTTATACAACACCTGGAGTGGGGAGTTATTTTCAGCTTAAGAGTCTCTGTTTGACCTGGTTTGGTCTGTTTGTTCTGCCTTGCAGCTACTGGAAACAGGACATGCCTGCCTGGGGGTTGAGCCTTGCAACAGAACTATTTTATGGCTAACAGTTATGCTTAGCTAAAGCGTATCATGCTACATTCTTTGTTGTGGGTCTGGTTGCCCGTTCCTTCCCTGGCCTGGAGCCCTGCCTCGACAGGGACTTGCTGGTCATCTGGAGCCCCGCCTCTACCGGGTCTTGTCAGCCACAACATAGACCCTCCATTTCCAAAGTCCCACATCCCTGGGTCCAGTCCTAGAAGCCGTGGGGCTGGTTCAGGGGAGCTAGATGCAAAGCCAGAGTCCCCAGCGACCTTCCCCATTGGAGCCGGGCCCAGCTCAGCATCAGGTGGCTGCAGCCCATTAGTCATTGCTGTGAGGTCCCCAGGGCGTGGGCCATGTGGGTAACTCAGCAGAGCTCGTCAGAGCATCAAGGGGCCGAAAGCACAAGAGTGGACTCCTTTCTCTAGGGCATCAATTATCCCAAATTTCTTGCCCTTGCAGTGGCCACACCCATTCTGGCAGATAATCTGTTTCCCAGGTGTGATTGACAGCAAGCACCCTCGCTGGGCATGCATCTATTCCCCGATGCTCCTTCCCTGCCATTGGGGACCGGGTTCATACAGCAGGGCAGCTGCTGGGTGACCACCTTGGGAAGCACTGGCCATGGAAGAAGCACCCCAGCAGAAACGGCCCGACCCTCCCAGTGCACGTTGGTGACCCCTGACCTCGGTGTCCCCTCTGTAGAGGGTAGAAGGACCTCAGAGTGCTGGGAAGGCTCCTGGAGCAGCCCCTAGGCTGCCTGCCTTCCTGGATGCCATGAAGGTTGGTTCCCTCCGTGGCCACTGATGTGGGAGGAGAAATCTGATAGCAGCTGGAGTCCGGGCCAGGATATAATAGCTTTGGCTCCGATGGTGAGAAAATGGCAGAATGGAAAAACAGGCTTTGGAGCCAGGCAACCCTATTAGCTCTTCTGCCCGTGAAACGTCAGGGTCAGCTTCCTCGTCCAGGACAGGTGGGTGGCCAGGAGACCTAGTTTGAATGGTTCTTGGGAGAATCTGAGGAAACAGACAAGTAAATCTGCCAGGGCCCCTTTCCCAGCCTTACAGAGGGGTCAGCATTCTGGAGAAAGGGCTGCATAGATGATTAAGGAGGAGTCCGTGGACAAAGGATAGTTTTGAGAGGCATTGGGGGTCAGAGGAGCTTCAGCTGAAGGAGCTAGAAGGCTCTCCTCCTTGACCAAGGACCCGGGCTTTTATTCAACAGAATTTGTCCCGAGGCAAGATGGAAATATACACTCCAAAGGGTAGGGTTTCAAAGGGTTACAGACACATGGTCAGTTTGGGGAATAGCCTACAGCTGCTCAGGTGTTTGGCCACCAGGAGGCCATAAATGCCCTGAGCTGTCTGGCAGCTAACAATCCTGTTCAGGTTTGGGGGGAGTCACATGCTGAGCTCCCCAAGATTTTGGTAAAACTCTTGTAATTAGTACACGCTGGGATTGATTCTCATCATAAATCACAGCGTGGTGACTGTACAAGGCGCGTGGTTGGCAGGCAACAAATACTGGCTGTTGTCCTAGTCCAGGTTTGGGATCCCCACCATGTCCCTTCTTCGTCCGGCTCAGCCTTTGTCTCTGAAGTTTGTCCTCCGGTGCAGAAAACACGTTCAGTGCGTGGAGAGGAAGTTATTTAGCACCAGGCCAGGTGGAAAGCAGCAAGATGCATGAGGTCATTCTTTTTTATTTTTCAAATATGCTTTTACTAATTTTAGACAGAGAGATAAACATCTCTTGGCTGCCTCTTGCACACCCCCTTCTGGGTGCCAAAAGCGTCCACCCCGGCCTGTGCCCTGACCAGGAATCAAACCTATGGCCTCTGGGTGCGGCCATCGCTCAGCACTGAGCCACATCAGGCAGGTGGTTCTTCAGGCTTTGAGGACCTGGGCTTTTTGCTTACGATGCGTGTGGTTCCAGGAGTGGCTGCAGATTCTGCGTGAGGTGCACTTGCCTGGTGAGTTCGGGGTTCAGGGCGTTGAAAGCTTGTTACCTCAACGCCCTCTTCTCACTTCTCCCTGCGGCCGTTCCCTCAGGATGGGCTCCACAGATGCAGCGAGCATGGTCTCATGCCCAGAAAGGTCCCGGGTTTGGGTCCCTCAGGGTTTGATCCCTGGTCAGGGTTCATGAGGAAGTCAACTGATCGATGTTCCTTTCTCTCAAACCCATTAAAATGAAAAATACCTTTTTTAAAAAGAACTGCTCTCTCTCCTCTGTTTTTCTACTAATGGCTGGTCCTGCCCCTCAGGAGGTCTCTGACGAGTTAAAGACCGGTGGCTTGGCTCCTCAGTCTCTGAGAGGCAATGGTGTCTGCGTTCATGCCAGTGCTGTGCAGCCGCCCTCACTGGTCCCAGGGAGAGGGGGCCGGTGGGAGAAGGCTCCCCCTCAGCTCTCCTAAGTCTCCCCCAGGTCGCCCTCCGCACGCAGTGACGTTCCGAGCGACGCCTCCTGACTGACGTTAAAGACGTTTGAGATTTGCCTCATTAATGCGCGTGCTCACTTTGCTGGAACTGAAGCACTGGTTCCCAAACCTCGTGTGGAGCAGCAGACGCGGCTGCACAGGAAGCAGCCCCCACCCGGCTGCTGAGCAAGGGCGTCCTGCTCCCCTGGCCCGAGTCCAGGGGCGACCGGCTGCGCGGCTCACGGCCTCCGGCCTCTTGTGAACCAGACAGAGCGCGGCAGCTAATGGCCGGCGCACTCCGAGCGCCACGCTGTCCCTCAGAGAAGTCCGTCTGTCAGTGCCAAGACTCGACCTGTGACATCAGATAAGTGGGCACCTCCTGGCATCCCTCTCCCCAGCCCCTGGCACAGAGCACCCTGTCATGGGACATGTCACAGTCCTGTGCCTTACTATGAGTGTAGAAGGTTCTGGCTAAACCTGAGCAAAAAACAGAGGGACTTTTCTAAAACACCCTCCCAGAATTCACAGTAGTGCATATATGTGTGCACATACAGGCATGAAGGCCCATGTTTGCATGTGTGTAAGATGTGGAGATGCGGACGTATAGACATAATCTCCACTCTCGAGGATGATGCTGGAGGGCACGGGGCACCTCCTTTGCCTCCCAGTCCTTAGGCCTCATCTGCCAGTCAACACATCTCCACCCTTCCCCCAAGCACATGCATGCACATGCATACACCCACATGATCCCTGAGCACTCACCTAACCTCCCCTTGTGAGTCCGTTAAATCAGCTGTTCCTACCTGCTCCTAATCCTATATAGTAAGAGAGGAATATGCTAATAATCCATTGCGCCCTGAGACATAACGACTGGGTCACGGATCTGCAGGGGGGGGCAGTGAACTACAAGCGGGAAGCAGAGAGCTAAAGGAGGGGCAGGGCAGCAAGCTATGGAGGGGTTGAACAGCAGTGACCTACTGGCACACAGATTCGTGGGCAGGGTGCTAGTATGCTTATAAACACCATGGAGATTTGCCACATTGGACAACATTTCAGAAGGTTACACCCTCTGGGTCCATGGTGAACAGTGGCATTGAGGAGAGAGCGGGTAGAATGGTTGGAAATGAGGGGAGGCACGGGGACTTTGGGGGCTCAGCTCGCTGCCCTGGGCTCTCTGCATGGGGGCTGCAGTCTGAGTGGGCAGCATCCCTCCCAGGAGGCTCAGGAGGGAGGCTCAGGAGGACTGCGCAGGCCCGCGTGGTCCACGGGGCCAGGCGGCCTGCTGCTCGGGCTCCGAGGGGCAGGGTAGGAGGCGGGAGCTGAAAGGCTGTGAGGGTACCAGTCGGGGACCAAAAGCCAGATGCATTGCACTAGCAGCACAAGCCTGTGCTCGCCCAGCGCTGAGCCAGTGTTCGTACGAGATAAAGACAGAGGGAACGTTATCATGGCCTCGGGGATTCATTATCGGACAGGACATAGGTGTACGGCATAATCTAAGCAGTTATTACAGAATTTTAGAAACGAAGGTTTTATCTCCCGTTTTTTAAAACAAAGGAAATGAGCCAAGTGCTGGCTGCAGTGCAGAGATTAAATAGCCTACTGAATCACACAGCGGGACTCGGTGCTTTGTGAGAGAGAGAATGAATGAGATGAGGCCACCACGAGGTGTGGGGGGCTCTGCAGAGCAGGACCGAAGCCTCACTGTGGACTGTGTGTGTCCCCCAAAGTCACGTGGCGAGTAACCCCACTGTGCTGGCGCTGGAGGCCGGCCTGTGGGTGATTAGGTCAGGAGGGTGTGGCCCTCCTGAATGGGATTAGTGCCCTCCCAAGTGCAGACACTAGACGGGCTATTGGCTGTGAGCCCAGATGTGGCCTCACCACACCCACCTGCTGGCACCAGGGGCCGGACTTCCCACCCCCAGACTGTGAGAAAGGAAGGCTGATGTTCCTGCCCACCTGTCTGCGGGGTCTCCGCCGGCCAGACAGGCGGCAGAGGGGAGGAGACAGGGGACCTCAGGCTGCCTTGGGCAGCCCGGCACTGAATGGGGGCACCAGCCAGGCTTCAGGAGGTCGCTAGCCTAGCCCTGAGTGAGGGCCCTTCGCTCCTGAGTGACCTGAGGAAGCACTGGCAGGGGCAGGCCCTGGTGGCTGGCCAGACCCAGGTGCTCCAGGCCGGGCAGGCCCATTAATCCGCATGGCTAGGCAGATGTGGCCGATGGAGCAGGTGTGTGCCTGAGCCGGGGTGAGCTGGATGGGAGGCAGCTTCTGCCAGGTGGCTCGTGGCCTGCGACTGGCAGGGGCCCCAGGCCACAGGCCCCACATGGCAGCCGGCGGTGGGGGGGGAGGGGACTTAAAAGCAGGTCGTGGGAGGAAGGATGACTGTGACCGCACGCCCGGCAAGGCCAGCCCTGGGCTGTGAGATTTGCACCTGTCGTCCTGGGAAATTCAAAGAGCGTCTCTGTCTGCTTCCAGGGTCCCCGTTTGGATGCCCAGTGACAGGGGCCCCGAGTTGTTTGTGACTAAAGCCCTGAGGCTGCAGCCACACGGTCACTGAGGTGCCGGGCGGGCATCAGAGCCAGACCCTGGACTGGGCACCTGAATTGGGGGTTGGGATAAAATGAATTGGGGGTTGGGATAAAATGCCCGGTCAATATACCATCCCAACCCCAGTTCAGGGCCAGACTGCTGACTCACCTTCCCTGGGCCTCGCTTTCCTCCGACCCGGAGTCAGAGCGGCCCCCGGGGCTACAGGAGGGCATAACCGGCGTTGGTACGGCCTTACTGATGTTGTTTAACCAAAGGACCTTGGCTGTGCCATCAGACAGGACCCGCAGCTGCGGAGGAGGGAGGGGGCGGGACTGGGCGGGCAACTCAGGCCTAGAGCTAGGCTGGCACAGGGTGAGGCTGCAGTGGGAGGGGCCTGGGCAGCCTGAGCCCCCAGGCCTGCAGGGGCCCTCCCCTCCCCCCAGGGACTGCAGAGGAAAGGGGACCCTTTTGCTGCGAGTCTCACAGCGTGGGTGTTGGAGTTAGTGGTGCCGAAGGCTCCGGTTTCCATCTCTAAGGGCGAAAGGGGACGTGGGTGTGGGAGGCATGTCCACCACCGCCCTGGCTCTTCAAGGCCAGAGCTTTGCCAGCCTACACGCGCCCCCTGGTGGGCGGGGACGCAGGTCTCAGGACGCCCCGTGGCTCCTCCAGGTGGTGCCAGGTCCAGGCTGCTGAGCCCAAAGCTGCACAGGCCTGTGACCCAAAGCCTCGGCACACTGCCAGGAGGGCTGCCACGCGCCCCCGGCCCCAGCCGGGCTGTGCCGAGGGCCAGGGTCAGACCGGCGTCCACATTGGGACGCCAGCACAGGTGAGGGTGAGGCTGCCCACAGCTCCCTTCAGCCCAGCCCTGGGAGGAGGACTGCCCACCGTCCTACAGGCCCCTCCCTCAGGAGGGCTGGGAAGACGGGGGGGGGGGGGGGGTGCTGCCTTGGCAGAGGGGCGAGGGAGACAAAGGCCTGGGGTGCCTTCACTGCCGAGGAGCAGGGGATGCCCAGCGTGGGTCGCGGTGTCTTCTCCTAGTCTGGGACGGGTGGTTATGCTTTGCGTGGTAATCACCCACTGACCCAGGAACCTGCTTTCAGGCTGAAGCGAGGGTGCCCATATGACCGACAGGCACAGGGAGGCCCCGAGAGGGAGCAGAGCACCCGGGACGGTCCTGAGACAAGGTCAGAACCACAGCTTTTGGCAAGTCAGAAGATGGCGTTTGGCAAGCAATGAATCTTGGCACTAACTGCGGTATAAAAAGATGAGCAGGGTGGCTCAGGGGTTGAGCGTCAACCTATGAACCAGGAGGTCACGGTTCGATTCCTGTCAGGGCACAGGCCCTGGTTGTGGGCTCGGTCCCCAGTGTGGGGCATGCAGAAGGCGGCCGATCGAAGATTCTCTCTCACCATTGATGCTTCCATCTCTTGCTTCCTTCCTCTCTGAAATCCATAGAAATATGTATTCAAAGACGCACAGAGTGGCATTGTTATGGTAATAGAAACAGAACAACCCGGTGCAGGTAAATGAACTCTGGTCTTTCCTGAAAGGCAGGCTCAGGCGTGGGAAGGCATTTCTGATGGAAACTGCAGAACTGGACCTCATTTTATTAACGCCGTTTGTATACCTTACCCACCAGCACGTGTGCACAGGAAGCCATCAGCAAGTGCCTTCCTGGTCCCGTGTTGTCTGCGGCCGATGGGCTGTGGCTTTTACTGTCCCCGTGTTCCGTGGCAACGGCGGCTCCTCGCTGGCAGAGCTGGCGCCCTGCGGCCAGCGCCATGTCGGAGGCAGCCACCCTGCGGACGCTCCATGCCAGCTTTACTCCAAGAAACCCAGTTCCCTCCTGTGTGCCCCTGGGTGTGGCCACCTCCCCCGTGATGGCTCTGTAGCACCTTTACTCCCATGAATTCCCGCCGGGCAGGGGCTGTGGCAAACACCGCGGGGGCTTGTCCACCAAGAGCGCTTCTGAACTCCTCAGCGTCCCCGAGACAGAGTACACAGACAGGGGGCGTATGTAGCACGGGGCTGGGGTGCCTCTCCCGAGGAATCCACACAGCAGCCGCCCGACGGCCACGCAGCCAGTCTGCCCAACCCACTGCCCGACAGCCACCAGCCATCCGCCCAGCCCACTGCCCGACAGCCACCAGCCAGTCCTCCCAGTCCACTGTCTGATGGCCACCAACCAGTCTTCCCCCCCACTGCCCAGACAGCCACCAGCCAGTCCTCCCAGCCCACTGCCTGGACAGCCACGCAGCCATCCGCCCAGCCCACTGCCTGGGACAACTGGGCATGGCATCTGCCTGCCTGTGCTTCCCCAAGCCCAGGGCATAGCCTCTGGGACCCCCAGGAAGCGCCAGCGAGGAGACACGCACTGGGGAGCCACAGCCACAGACGCACCCCCAGTTCTCCTCGTCCACATGCATGCCTCAGAGGTTGGCTGCTGTGCCAGGCGCCCAGGGCAAGAGAGACGGAACATCTGGTGCCACGCGGTGGCCGCAACCAGGCACAAGGCCCTGAACCTGGCGTTGTGTTCCCTGCTGCAGGAGATTCTACCGCGGGGTTCTACCAGGCTCATCGAGGGCCTGGCGGTGATAGTTACAGAAACAGCACGGGCACAAGGGCACATGGACCTCGGGTCAGAATTTTGCTCCCTCACCAGGTTGCAAAATCCAGAGACAGGGCTCTGGCGCTGGGGTCCTTGTGATGCCTGGGAGCGAGGACAGGCTTTGGGTTTGGTGAATCAAAACCATGTGAAATAAGCCACTGCCAGAAAGACAACTACAAGGGATTTCACTCACATGGGGAACATAATAAAAACAGGCAAACAAAATAGAAATAGATTCTCAGACACAGAGAACAGACTGACAGCTGTCAGTGGGGAGAAGAGTTGCAGGGCTGTGTGAATACACTGAAGACATTAAACAAAAAACAAAAAGTCTATATAATAAAAATTATAGTAACGCCCACGCCCACCTCTGCTTTTCTCTCTAGCGCTTTCTTCTGTGGGACCTACCTTCCCAGCCCCTCTCCACCTGCTGCTCATGCAGGTCCCAGCTTAGCATCACTGGCCTCTGACCCCTCTCCACCACGGGCCTGAGGACGTGGGTGCAGGGCAGCCACGAGAGGACAGCTCTGTGCGCTCCACTCACACAGGTCCCCGCCACAGAGCCACAGCCACAGGGGCCAGGAGCTGGAGGGGAAGGGGCTGGTGTTTCCTGGGACAGGGTTTCCTCCGGGGATGAGGACGAGGTCTGAGACGGGGCTGGTGGCCGGGCAGCAAGGTGGATGCACGGACAGCACCGAAGGGGGGCGGTTAAGAGGATAACATGTCATGTAGATTTTCCACAGTAGAGTTTGCTCAGTCTCTCTCTCAGGGATCCTTTCCTGTCCTTTGGCCTAAGCTCGGAGCCCTGTGTTATGTTCCCAGGCCCCATCCCTACGGGAACGTCTTCCTTCAGTTCATCTTTCTCACAGGTTGTGGGTAGAATGCAAGCGGGTCGCGTCTCCCTCATCGGTCACTGTGCACAGAGCCGGGCCACTGAGCAGTGCTGCTGAGTGTGAAGAGTGTAGACCCCGGTTTCCTTCCTCAGCCCCGGTCAATGTCAGGGAAAGTGACTGCTAAGACACTCGATGCGCTGTTGTCAATGTACCTAAGCCTCAGGCGACAGGCTGCCATCCTGGAGAATGAGAACGATGGGTGTGCTATGTCGCGTCTGTGAGAAGTTCGAGTCCCGATTCACCTGAAATGCAGGTTCTTTCTGCTGCGGGTGAGCCTACGGGTCCTGAGACGACATGTTTGCCAGATAAATGCTCAGGAAACCGGAAATCACACTCTGGTTCAGGCTTTGTAAGGGCAGCCTCCCCAGGGCCACCTGCTGGGTTAACGCTGTGTTTTGTCTTCCCAAACCAGATATTCATCTTTGAGAACAACATCTACTACTGCGCTCACGTGGGGAAGCAGGCCATCCGCGTGGTCTCCACAGGGAAGGAGGACGTCATCTACAATGGCCTCAGCGACTGGCTGTACGAAGGTGAGCCGCCGAGCAGCCGAGGAGTGGGGTCGTGTGGTTGTTGTGGTCAAGTGGTTCCATGAGTGCCATGGCTGTCATGGTTGCTGAGGTTACCATGGTTGTGTGGTCATGTGGTTCCATGGTTATGTGGTCATGTGGTTCCATGGTTGCCATGGTTGTGTGGTTCCATGGTTGCTATGGTTCTATGGTCATGTGGTTCCATGGTTGTCATGGTTGTGTGGTTCCATGGTTGCCATGGTTGTGTGGTCATGTAGTGCTGTGGTTGCTGGGGTCATGTGGTTCCATGGTTGTGTTGTCATGTGGTGCCATGTTGCTGTGGTCATGTGGTTCCATGGTTGCCATGGTTGCTGTGGTCATGTGGTTCCATAGTTGTGTGGTCATGTGGTGCCATGGCTGCCGCAGTTACTATGGTTGATGTGGTCATGTGGTTCTATGGTTGCTATGGTTATTGTGGTTGCTGTGGTCATGTGGTCACTGTAGTCGCCACTGCCCCTGGTGGTGGCTGGTAGCATTTCCTTTCACGTTAACTATAAAGCCAGCTCCAGCTTCTGAGGTTCTGCTAATTACAACAGACTGGTAGCGTCAGGCAGCAGCAGGAGATGGGGCAGGTGTGGGGCTTCCCACAACCCAAGCTCTTCGGCTCATGGGCAGGGGCGCTGTCTAGGAGGCACAGTGTACTTGAGGCGACTCTGGGACCGTGGGCTGTGCACAGGTTTCCAATGCTCCGAGAGGCAGAGTGCCTCTCTGCCAGTGGGCAGCGTTGGAAGGAGTAACCAGTTACGCTTCTGAAAGAAGCAGATCCAAGTGGCTGTCGTCCCGGGTCCTTGCCTTGTGGGATGTTTCCACCTGGTTTCCTCTGGCCTGAGGACCAGCTGTGGGCTGTATTCCACAGCGAGCCAGCGCAGTGCAGGGCTCTGCTCTCCACACGCGGCCGCCCGCTCAGAGGCCCTCCCCACCCCGCCCCGCGCTGCTGGCTATTCACAGGCTCCATGCCGAGCCCTGTGCGATTTCCTCTTACCCTCTGCCTCAGGCGTGTGTAACGGATGGATGCTGTGACAGCATTGCAGATGGTGCCTGAGCGCCTCACCGGCTCTCACAGCGCTGGAGGCTGCTGGTCCAGGTCGCGGTGCTGTGAGGCGGTGCCTGGTGAAGGGTCTCCTCCTGGTCCTCACTTGGTGGGGAGAGGCACGCCCTGGTCTCCTCACCCCGTTGGGGGGATGTCACCCCTCCGCCAAAGGCCCCACTGAGCACCATCCCGTGGGGCTCAGGCTTCTGTAGCCCCTCCTCACAGCCGGTGACGACTGTGACTGACACGTGGTGGCTGAGCCCAGGGGAGTTAGGTCACTGAGGTTGTGGGTACGGCCTTAAGGGTCACATTGTTCATGTTTTGGACAATTGTCTTCCCATAAACCCAGGTGTGAGCCTGGAACCACACACCTGCTGGCCTGCGGTGTGGCTCATGCTGCTCACCTGCCCTCACGTGGCCACCATGCGGTCTTAGCTGAGGGGGCTCTGGCTGTCATCAAGCACAGAAATCATCTCTTCTCCCCTCCACATTGCGTGGTGCGGTCCGCAAGCTGTCACCAGAGACAACTTCCCGGTGAAAGTTGCTGAAAACACTAAAGTTTGGCTTCTAGGGCTTGGCCTCTATATATATATGGCTAATATGCTAGTATCCTTTCCACTGTCCGACCAATCACTCTGGTGCACACTGACCGCCAGAAGGTAGACGCTCAATTCAGGAACTGCCATGATGCATACTTGCTATTTACAGAGAAACAGCAGCACAGACTTGGCCAACAAGACAACACTCGGCTTCCCCCACGTGGGACACAGGCCCTGCCACCACCCCGGAATGACAGCCAACCAAATCATAGCCAAACCTGCCAAGACCCCATAGCCAGCCTGGAAATGGTCCCTGTAGGTGCCAGGTAATGATAGCAAGGAGCAACGGCCATCTTTCTCCTAGCAACTAGCCTCCTTGGAGTTTCTTAGCCCAGGAACATGACTTGCTTTATAGCCAGGTGCAAACATTTTACACGTTAACCAAATGTCTGTGAAGCATTTTCATGTGCCTCATCTCATTTGATCCTCACAGAAGTCCTGAATTAGGCAGATAGGAGACTTGGCGGAATCCTATTTTCTTCTCATTAGCCGGAAAACGGAGATTTAGAAAGCTTGGAAACTTGACCCAACTGAAAAGAAATAAGAAATGGTGGACCTTGAAAATGACTTTAGGTTTTTTCACTGCACAGAATATAGTCAAACACTGCTGCAGTTAAATATTTTACCCTTTGTTCTCCCTGCATGATCTACAATAGTAATCTGCTTTGTGTTGATATTTACTGCTGTGTTGCTGACAATTACCTGAAAGAGAAGTTGGGGTGCTTCACTGGACTATAGAAAACCGAGCAAGCATAACCCAGCTGCCCGAGAGCTCATGCTTTAAGTATCCCCTCAAGAGGGGCCAGCGCGTGTCCAGGCTCCCCCAGCTCCAGCATGGCAGTGTGGCAGCGTGGCAGCATGGTGGCGGGGAGACCAGGAGTGTGGCCCGACACAGCTGTCCCATCTCAGGCTCATAGCACAACCAGGAGAAAGTAAAGACAAAGTCTGTGGCATACCCCCCCACTCCTCCACCCCATCCGGCCGAGTCATCACATCCCTGGGGATGTGACACATTAGGAAGGCTGGGAACGTCTCGGGCTTCCCGCCCATCCACCAGGGCTTGGAGGTGGGCATGCAGCCACCCACATCAGCCAACATCCACCGCTGCCCATCCTGGCCTCCCGCCCCTGCGTGCAGGGGGCTCAAGTGAGGGTGGGGGGATCTCGAGTCTCTGGGGCGCACATAAGAACAGACCCAGCTCCTGGCCATCCTCCCCAAACCCTTTCCTCCTGAGCTGAGTTACGGTCCGTGGGCTCTCCGAGACCAGGCATGCTGTGGGTGGTGGTGTGGTTTGAAGCCAGGAGTGGGGCGTGGCGAGCTGTCATGGCTGAGTCTGTAGGCCTGGGTAGGCAGGCTGCTGTCCCTGGTTCCTCTACCTGCACCTCCAGGACCTGGTAGGGGTGGGGCGCGCCCTCTTGGCTGGGTCTTAAGGAAGGGCCTTTGTTTCACTGGAGTGGTGTACTAGTCAGGAGGAATCATCTTTAAAGGGAAAGGAAGCTGAAAGGGGGATTGAAACGAGGGAGCGACCTTCCCAGAGGATCCTTCATAGACCCTGACTCAGGGTGCCAGGACGGAGAAAGGAGCTGATTGCTCCGCCCGAGACCTCCCAGCACAGGGAACACTGAAATACAGGGTGCTCAGCCAGTGATGGGAAGGGCATGTGCATTCGAGAGAGAGTGAGTGTGTGTGTGTGTGTGTGTGTGTGTGTGTGTGTGTGTGTGTGTGTGACAGAGAGCGAGAGAAACAGGGACAAAGACAGAGAGTCAAAGCAAGACGCACAGGAAGAGACAAGGCAAGGAGCAGAGAGAGAATAGAAGGCACAGGCAGAGGTCAGAGACAGACTCGGGAAACAGATTTCAGCTCAGCTGCCGAAGCCACCATAACCAGTTTGAGGACTAAGTACTCCGCCCGCCACGTTGCTGTCTCCGGCAGCATTGCTGTCCTTCATGTCAGGGAACAGGTGACCTGCCTCTTAGTTGGCATGTGGTTGAGTTGCCCTTGAGTCCCAGGTGGCTTTGCGGGGAGCCATCCGCCCGTCCTTGATCCTCCCCGTGGGTCCGCACGGGCCCAGTTAGCTGGGCACCACCGAAGGCCTGGGGCCGCCCACCCCCAGGAGCAGCCTCTGGGAGAGTCCCGCTATGCGTCTCCAGCCCAGAGAAGACCTGCTGTCTTCCATCCGCAGCATACAAGTAGCAGCAGCCATTGGGCAGCGTGTCAGCTCCCAGCGCCTGGAGGGATTGCATGCTGGCTGCAGGAGCACGCTGCCCCCTGGTGGTGGCCGAGCACATGGTTCTGAGCTCCGTGAGGGTTTCTGGAACTGGCAGGTCCTCTTAAAGGTAGCGGACAGGTGAATGCTGTGCAGATCACAGCGCTGGCCGGCGAGGGAGCTGCCCGTTGGCCTCCTGGCTGAAGCCCTGCCAGTTTCTTTCTTGGTGCCCGCCCCCCTCACCCATTTGATCCTGCTCTCCGCACCTCAGATACGATATGTAGTGGCAGGAAAAGGCAGCAGATGCAGTGGGAACAAACCAGGTTTCCTGCATTTAGAACGAGGCTATTTATTTCCAATACCGATCCGCCAGGTCGGCTCTTTGTGTCCGCGGTTTCCCGGGCGGGACGCAGATTTCTGGGGCCGTTGGTTTTCTCCAGTGTGCGTGGCCCGGGGTGTGGTCATGTTCCTAATCAAAGGTCCCGGGAGGCACTGGTATCTCTGTGTGTGTGTGTGTGTGTGTGTGTGTGTGTGTGTGTGTGTTTACCCTCCATCTGTGTGTGTGTGTTACCCTCACCGGAGGGTATTCTTTCTCACTGATTTTTAAAGAGTTGAAGGGAGGGGAAGAGAGAGAAACACTGATGTAAGAGAGACACATACCGTAGATTGGCTGCCTCCTGCATGACCGAGCCTGCAACTGGGGCATGTCTTGCTGTCTGTGTTCTGTTCCGATGTGTATCTCGGAATTGAACTTGGAACCCTTCAGTCTGAGGGCCAACGCTCTATTCACTGAGCCCCACTGGCCAGGGCTTTGCTGTACTTGACAGCAGGGACCCCCCACTGAGCCAGGGGGGGCCTGCCTTCAAACCTCACATTGCCTCCCAGGCGCCACCAGCTCTTCTCAAAGGAAAGGCGTGGCTCCGCCCAGCCTGCCACCGTCACCTGCGTGAGAAGGCTGCCCACTCAGGGGCGTGCGGACTGGGAGCAGATAAAGCTCACGTCCCATGCACAGTGACCTCGCCTCTGTAGCCATGTCCAGTCCGAGGCCTTGGCTGCTCCCCCAGGAAATCAGGACGCCCGCTGGGACGGGCTCTTGGAATAACTCAGCCTGAGCTCGGGGGCTGCCGGCTCTGCCGTCTGTGTTCCTGCTGCCTCTCCGCCCGCACCCCGCAGACAGCAGGCAGGTCCCGTGGCTGCACATGGCTCTCCCCCTCACACAGAACCAGAGCTGCCCCTGCTGTCAGGGTGTGGAGGCCAAACAACAGAACAAACAGGAATTGGCAACGGGATCCAGTTGATAGACGGTTTCTGGGAGTGGTTTGTGACTTACAGTGGGCTCCCCTTCTTCCAGAGACAGAACCCTGGGAGCCGAGTCCTGCCCGAGGACACGCCTTCGACACACACTGTCTCTCACGCGTTCTCACTGACGCTCCGAGCTGTGGGGAGGGGCTCCTGGGGGAGTGACCTCCCCGAGCCCTGGGGCAGCTGTTACCGGCTTCCCGGGTGCTGCCCACCATGTATGTCACTGAAGAAACGGAACTTAACGCCTGTACAGGGTTCCGTGTAATTCCCAGCAGCCTCTGCTTCCTGGCGAGAATGCTGGCTTTCAGGAAGGACACGAAGCCAGCACTCTGAAGAAACCCTGCGGAGACAGGCTTGTTTCTCCCGGTGGCTCAGTCGCTCTCCAATTAAAATTCAGTTTCAGAGTCGCAATCGTTTTAACTTTCGCGATGAGCAGCTTTGGCGAAATGCCAGGCAGAAAGGAGAATGGTCTGCGGGAAGCAGAAAGCACTATGGGGTTGATTACACATGTTACGAAGACACTAAGCTAATCCCTGAATAGGTTATTAATTAATGCCGAGTCAGAGTATTGTGGCGGGCTTGTCTCCTTTCTGCAAATTGAACGTTTTAGGAGCTGAATGTAAAACTCTGCGAGGTCGGATCAGGCACAAAGGCAGCTGTCCCCAGCCGTCCACGGCGGCCGCGGAGGGCGGTATTGGACGGACGATCTGGTGTAGACAATGTCTTCTTGGCTAGCATTTCCACAGTCCACTCCTTTGGGGGGGGGGGGCGTAAAGGTGACGCAGCAGCCGCCTGGGTGGGCTGTGGCTCAGGGGAGCTGCTGGAGCTCCCCAACCCGGAGGGGAGGGTCAGGACCTGTGGCTGAGGGGGATGGTCACAGCCAAGTGCTTTCCACCAGGGATGTCACCGTGAGGTTCCCGAGTGTGAGTCAGCATTTTGCCCCACCCTCCTAATTCCATTCTCACCAGCTCTGATTATCAGAAGCGAAGGTGGCCCTGAGCTGGGGCAGCCAGGGGCAGGTGGCGGGACAGCGGAGGGAAAAGGGGACATCTGTAAGACCTTCCACGTTAAAGGTAAATTCAAAAACAGAAAAGCCAGGTGGCTGGAGCACCCGGACGCAGACGGTGGCAGTGAACTCCCTCCGGCAGGCACACTACCAGGCTGCGGTTAGACCTTGTCCTGTCCAGGGCGGGAGTGGCGGGTGGGGGTGGGGGCGTGATGGGGAGGTGAGGGCAGACCTTCAATGTCTCCCTCTCTCCCTCCCTTCCTCCCTAAGTCAGTACCCCTGCCCTCTGCTGAGGCCTGGGAGGCAGGAGGCAAGGAGGGCTGAGTGGGGGAGTGTGCTCACAAAAAAAATGGAACTTTCGCAGATGCTTTCCAAATGGACAACGGTGCTTCCTGTCTGATCCCGGTGCCTGGGGGCTCCTTGCCCCAAGGCACCGGGATCCTCGGGGCCCAGAGGGAAGGTGGCCATTTCCCTGTTTCTCTCCTCCGCCTCCCTGACCCCCAGGGGTGAGGCTCTCCGGACTGAGACAGCGCAGGGCGTGACTCCCTCTTGGCCACCACAGCCGCGGGTCTGAGCTCCAGGGAGTGTCTCTGTCCCCTCCGGGCTGACTGCCAATCTGCGGACCCCAGCTGGCCTGCAGGCGTGGTGATGAGAGGTTCCGGCATGTACAGAGCACAGGCACGTGTGTGTTCATGTGTGATGACTACATAGCTCTCAGCCACAGCCCAGCGAGATCCATACTGCCATCCCCTCTCACAGTTGAGGAAACTGAGGCACCAAAAAGCTAAGCCACTTGCCTAAGGCTGCATCGCAGCGCGTGTCTGGGCCAGAGTTCCTGACCGGCCGCCCAGGTGCGGGCGTGCGGGGCCTGCCGACGACAGGGGAGGGGACTCGGTGTAGAACAGCAGGCGAGACGGCAACAGGAATTCTGCGTGTGGTCAGCCCAGCGTCGTGCCGTCCTTGACCTCTGGCCATTCAGGGACCAGAGAGGCAGCCGCTGTGTCTGCCGCTCTGGGCCCTGAGCCGGCCCAGCAGAGCGGTGTGGCCGGTGGCAGGGAGGCCTGCAAGGATTCGCTCTGTGGCTCCCCTCTCCCTGTCCTCACCCAGAGGAATGAGGTGTGCCTACACGGGGGCAGCCCCCGACGCCCTTCACAGCTCTGTTTCCCTTCCAGTCCTGTCTGTGCGTCCCTAACCAGCTGAGGTTTCTCTGCAGCCAGACTTTGTCCCGTGCGCGGCCTGTGTTCCGGGAACCTGGGTGTGGCCCTCAGAGACATCAAGCATCTTCTCCCCCAGCCTCCTGGGCCTCCTGACTCGTCCTTAACCAGACGCACCCCAAAGCCACCCACAGGGCTTTGGCAGAAGAGGGGCGTGCCCTCCCCGACCCCAACCAATCCTGGTGGCTCTGTGTGGAGGGGGCGGGGCACCGCTACCAAAAGCTCGGGCCCCAGGCTTCCCTGGGGTTCTCTGGGCCCCACTCAGAGGAGTACTTGTTGTAGGTGGCCCCTCAGGGCCAGGGGTCTCCATCAGGGGCCCGGGAGAAAGGGAAGTGGCTGGGAAGCCATGTTCCCTGAGCAGTGTGCCCACACCTGGGTGCGGTGGGCAGCGGCACAGCGAAGTTCCCGCGGTGGACGGGACTCTCCTGAGCAGGGACAGTCACCTGTGCGGCTGTAAGCCGTGCCGCTAGGTGGGCCCCTGCAGGAAGTATCCAGGACAGTGAAGGAACGAGTGTCTAACTCCTGGCTGCTCGGCTGCGGGTCCCACAGCACACAGGACCCCACTGAGAAGTCTCTCAATGACAGACGCTCTCACACGGCCGTGACGCAGGACACACCACCCCTCAGTCAGGTCCCCAGGCTGCCTCTGGCCGGGAGGAAGAACAGCAGCAGGGCCTCCCAACATGGCCCAGAGCCTCAGCCACCCGAGCCCCCCTGGTCCCTGTGAGGTCACGGCCCGCCAAGTGGCCAGGCCTCCGCCCGCTGCCTGCCCCTTCCCCTGTGGCTTGTTCCGGTTGTGCGGCCGTGGTCCTGGCACCCACTCTGCTTTCTTAGCATGAGGTCAGTCCCTCAGTGGCCATTCTGTCACTAGGGGCGCACAGAGCTGGTTCACCACAATAAACGCCAATGTCAGTCCCTGAGATTGTTCCCGGACGGCCCCGGGCCCAGCCTGCATGCCATGTGTGGGTCCTTGACTTCATGCAGGAAAGATCTGACAACTTGAGCCCAGGAGGGTTGTTTATTAAAGCTGGGACAGTGAGGCAGGGAAGAGCTCAGGCAGAAGAAGCAACAGCAGAGAGTCAGAGAGCAAGGGGCCCTGGGACAAACCGCCACTGCCTGATGCTCCCCTGGCTGCCAGTCTTGTGGGGCCCCGCGCTCTGGGAGAAAAGCATCAGCGTGACAAAGCGTGGGTGTGCTCAGCTAGAGGCGCCAGGTCCTTGTCTGAGGCTCTTTCTCTTCCTGCGGCCAGTGGAACCTTTGAACCCTGCAGGGGGGCTGGGCAGGGTGTTCACTGGCTCTCCAGCCGTGGCCTCCGGTATGCTGCTTCACCAAGATGTGCACATCGAGAGGCCGCCATTAAAGGGGGACTGGACCAGACCAGTCTGCCCCGGACAGTCTGGAGTGTGTGACCCACTGGCTCCCAA
Organism: Pipistrellus nathusii; assembly: GCA_963693515.1. Taxonomy (NCBI): domain Eukaryota; kingdom Metazoa; phylum Chordata; class Mammalia; order Chiroptera; family Vespertilionidae; genus Pipistrellus; species Pipistrellus nathusii. The sequence goes on along the minus strand of OY882868.1, from coordinate 2,214,466 downwards.
GAGACAGAAACCCGGATTCAATAGCCAGCCGTAACCTGCTCAGACGGTTTGACCTTGTTTAATTATTTCCCTCAGTTCCTTTGTTCACTTGTGAAGGAGTTCCCCTGCCTTCCCACTATCCTGCCACAGAATGGGCCTCCCACTATGTGCTTGTGGGATTACATTGGTCATTATCTCTAAATGAGCCTGGAGGGAGGTAGTGTACTCGGTGCACAGACCGTGTACGCGAAAGGGTCCCGAGACCAGGAGCCGGTTGGCGCCAGCGAAGCGCTGGCCCCACGGCTCTGACCTGCTGCTTGGGAGGTGTGTTCTCTCAGCTTAAAAAACACAGCAGAACTGTTCTCCCTGGAATCACTCAGTCCTACAAAGCTCACCCGTGGTTAACACTCTCGTAGCCAAGATGCTGGGGGAAGGTGGGATACCGGCGTTCCTGGTGGAAATCTCACACTCAGCGTCTGTCTCAGTTCTGGTGGAAATGGGCCATTTTGTTTTCTGCCTTCAAAGGCTATGCTCGAGGGAGTCTGGGTGTATGCATGAATAAGGGTATAATCAATATAAACATGGTATACACACATTATATACACAATATGCACAGAGTATATAATACATACAGGATACACATGATATACACAGGATGCCTACAATATATACAGTGCATACATACACATAGGACACACACACTATACACACAGGATATACACAGTATGCACGCAGTATACACAGAGTTACAAACACACAGGATACACATGTTATATACATGATACATAGAGGATACACACAACATATACAGCATATACATGCACATGGTATACACACAGGACACACATGTTATGACATAGGATATATGCAGAATGAACAAAGCATACATACAGTATACACATGGTATACACACATGATGTACAAAGTATACTTACAGAATTCACACAGTATATATATGGTATACGCACAATATACACAGGATATGCACAGCGTGCATATAGTATACACACAGGTTACATATGATATGTGCACAGGATATACACAGTGTACAAGGAGTATACATTCAGTATATACACGGGATATACTGGTACACAATATACATACAGGATACATATAGTATACACACAGAATGCACACGGTATACACTCAGGGTATGCACAGTTCACACAGAGTATGCATACAGGATACACATGGTATCCACACAGTGTACACATGATAGACACACAGTATACACACAGCATACACATGATATCCACTCAGTATATATACAGTGTACACGGACAACCACACAGTGTGTACGCAGTGGGCACGAACCCCTAAGCGTCCCCTGGAGCTGGACTGGGTGTCCTGGGCTGAGCCTCCAGTGCAGCCGGCTCTCTCACGTGGGCCGGCCTGGCTGTGCCTGCGTCAGGTGAACGGACTTCCTTCTGAGGGGGCTCTGTCCAGATCCACCCCCTCAGCAAATAGGAATCCAGTTCAAAGAGCGCTTGTCAGGCTCAGGGGCTCACGTCTGTGTCCATGTGCCGGGGTCAGCTTCGGCTCAGCCGGGCCGAAGGGCAGGTTGGTGGCGTGAGCCCTGCGGATGGGGCAAATGCAGGGCGGGGGACCTCGCGGAGGCTGGAGAGCGCGGTGTCGGGCCTCACATCTCCTGGCAGCTCGAGGCCGGGCCTGCTCACAGTGGACCTGCTCCGCCTGCTGACTGTTGGCATCGCTGTTCCCCCTTAGAGGAGATCTTGAAGACCCACATCGCCCACTGGTGGTCTCCGGACGGCACGAGGCTCGCCTATGCCACCATCAATGACTCGCGCGTACCCGTCATGGAGCTCCCAGCCTACACGGGTGCCGTGTACCCCACCGGGAAGCTCTACCACTACCCCAAGGTAGGCAAGACGCCACGGCAACAAACTGCCCCCTCGGCCCCCAGCCAGCCACCCGGCGATGGGCCTGGGCCCTTCAGACCGGCGAGGAGCACACAGTCAACGAGGCAGGATGAGTTACTTCCCCTACGAGGCGTGCTGAGTTCAATTTGTTGGCGAAGTTACTTTATTTTAAACAATTGAACTGTGTTAACCTTGTGTCTAAGCTCCATTCCAGGTGACGAACCCTCACACTGCAGACACCCCCTCCGCCCTTTCAGGGCTGTTTCTGGAGAGGCAGGACTGTCTGCCAGCCCCGGGCCTCAGTGGGCTGGGTCTTGGTTGTGTTCTGACCGGTAGTGTGTCCACCTGCTTCCCACGCCAGGTTGCCGGCCACAGGAGCCAGCAGGAGACGAGGACACGGTGGGTGGGACGGGGCCAGCACCCCACCTCTCCTGTTAGCAAATGGGAGCGGTGCAGTGCCAGTGGGGGAGGAGGGGCAGACAGGGGGACTGACGCCCAAACCTCTCCTGCCTGCTCGGCCGGAGAGAGTGGACACACGGGCAGCTGTCCTGCTACCCGCGCGCTGCACCAGACTTCCCCTGCGCCCACCTGGCGGCAGCGCTCACTTCCCGCCTGGGCCCGCACTGAGCCCCAGCTGCCCAGGCCATCAGAGGGCCCTGGGGTGCAGCCACATGCTGTACACAAGACAGCCTGGACGTGCCAGCGGGGAATTTTTGCAGGAGGACGATAGGTAGTGTGCAGATGAGGCCAGCCAGGCGCAGAGTGTCTCAGTCAGCTTGTGCGGCTGTAACAAACATGGCATTCAACAGACACGTGTTCCTCGCGGGCTGCAGCTGGGGTCTAAGGAGGTGCCAATGCAGTCGGTTCTCCTAAGAACCCTCTTCCAGGCTCCAGCCGGCCACTCCCTCCCTCGTCCTCAAGAGGCAGAGAGAGCACTCTGGTGTCTTCCTCTCCTTCTAAGGACACAAACCCCAACATGGGGCCCCACCCTCATGCCTCATCTAACCCGGTCACCTCCCAAAGGCCCCACCTGCAGACCCATCCCAGGGACCCGGGGCCTCACGTTTTCATTCGGGAAGAACAGGGACTCTCCATCCATAGCAGCTGGTAGGACAGACCCATTCCTCAGCCCCTCCAAAGAGTGTGTTGTCTAGCGAGGTCCCAGGTGGAGACGTGTGGGTCCCAAGGCCAGAGCTTTGTCTCTGCCGTGTTCCTGTCCTAAGGCACCTGGCTCTCAGTGTGTGACCAGGATATGCCTCTGACAGAATTCCTTCACTCCGGCTCCAGCTTGTCATTCACCAAACCCATGGAAGGGCCTGGGTGAAGCTGGATAAGTTAAGTAAGGCGTGCTGGATGCTGCCCAGCCTCTAACCCATCCACATGCATGCACACACATACACACACACACACACACACACACACACACACACACACACTCACACACACTCTACAGCCAGGCTGTCTGACCTTCATCTGATCACTCACAGCTGGAGAGGCTTCCCAGATGAAGCCCTCATCTAGGGGTGAGGCACCTGATCTTACAGCGAGGGCCCTGTTCTTACAGTGAGGGCCCTGGCCTGATAGTGAGGACCCTGGCCTGACAGTGAGGGCCTTGGCCTTACAGTGAGGGCCTTGGTCTTACAGTGAGGGCCTTGGCCTTACAGCGAGGGCCTGGGCCTTACAGCGAGCTCTGGGACAGGTGCTCAGAAGTCAGATTGATAAAACCCCAGATCACTGAGTGTTTGAGATTTCATATTTCAATAGAAAGTCACTGTATTCTGACCACAGAACTCAGCTGCTCTTTGCCCATGATGCTTCTCCCAAATCAGAGCCATGAGCTGCCACCTGCCTCTTAGGGCAGGTTTCCTCCTCCCCCTGAGCTTCTCCCTCTGCTGGGAGCAAAGGAAGCGAAGGCATCAGTCACACCCACAGTCCTGCTGACGCCCACACCAGAGTCCCCTCCCCTTCCTGCCGGTGCCCTGGCCCAGGACAGAGGGTTTTCCCCACCGCTGGGCCACACGGTCATCACCATCCTCTCCACTTGCAGAATTTTCTCTCCTTCTCCTTGTCTATTTGTTTCCCACTCCCAGAGGTTAAGCCCATGGAGTGGAGCTCGCCTGGTGGGGGGGGGGGGGGGGGGCTCAGTGAGGAGAGGGCAGGCTCCGGCAGGAGAAGTGCAGGCTCAGGCAGGAGCAGCTGTCCTCGGCACGCTTTGCTCTCAGCTCTGAGCTCGGGCCGGGGCTGTGCCGGGAAGACCACACACAGGGGCCTCACGTCCTGCCTCTCATCCTGCAGGCCGGGTGTGAGAACCCCACCATTTCCCTGCACGTCATCGGCTTGAACGGGCCCACCCACGACCTGGAGATGACGCCACCCGACGACCCTCGGATGAGGTTTGCGCCCCAGTTACGTTAGAAAGTAGCAATGGCTGTTGAGGGGCCTGGTCTCCCCAGACCCCGGGGTGTTTACTGCTAACGTAAACACCCCCAGAAAACGGTAATTACCTTGTTTTCCGTGTTTGAGCTGGGTGTCCTGGCAAAGGGACACCAGTCCTACCTACAGTCCCACATCTCACCGTGGACCGGTTATCTGGCTGCGCTCCTCCCAAAGGGCCAGCAGGGGGCGCACTGACTCCATCTTTCCAGAAACAGCCCATGGAATCGCACTTTTTGTCCATGACGCCCCGTTTTTGGAGTGTTTTTGGAGCCCTGAACCCGCTGCTTCATGAGCCAACCCCCCGCCCCCCTCCCTGGGAGTGAGATCAGCGTGCCATTGGTGTTTTCCTAAGAAGGGATGGTTGGAAGAAAACTTTTGGAATTCTTGAAAATCAAAAAGCTGCCGTCATTTTCTCATTTGTTGGAAATTTTAGCAGCATGCAGACCTGTAGTTTGAAGACCATTGTCCCTCAGATTAGCGGGTAGGCACCATGCTCTGGAACCCAGTGCTGCTGGTGGCCTGGTGTTCCTCCGATGCCTGTTCCGCTGGGGATCACCTATTTCCTTGTTCCAAAGCTGTTTAGATTTTGAAATAACACATCCAAATGGGTTTTCATTCATCACCTCCTCATTCAGAGCCTGTCGGCTGAAATTCCTGTTGGGCACATTTCTCTGCTGCATGATGCAGTACCTAGACCTCCAGTCCCCAGAACTTTCTCTGGGTCCCCTGTGCAGGGATTTTAGGGTGCTGCTTTTCCAACCAGCCTCGCCACTTACCGCTCTTCTGTCTGCAGAGGACGGGTAAGGGAACATGCCTGCCAATTCCTTTATTATCATCACAGTTAGGTGTCCACAGAGAGGAGCCGTTAACAAACATGATAAACCCGCCAGCTTATGCGGGAAACCTCCTGCTTCTCCTTATGACCTTCTTGTTTAAAAAGGAATCTCCACTTCATAGAAATGATCACCACTTGCCACCCCACGAACTGTTAAGCATTTGGATAAATTTTCTTTTGAGATTTTTTTCCCTAGAAATGCGTACTTATTTGTTATTTGCTTGTCTGTTTTGTTGTTTTTTTGTTTTGTTTTGTTTTTATCATTAAGCCATATTCCCAGCACCATTGGCTGTATAAATCTTTCTTTCCCCACTGGTTTGGTCTGACACTTTTATAAAATACCAGAGGCCCAGTGCACGGATCTGGGCACACTGAAAAAACGTTAATCGGAAGGTGGCCAGCAGGGTGGGACGAGGCAAGACGGGCCTGACACACCCTGGAGCCAGCCTCCCACAGTCCCTCCCTGGCCAGCCACACCTGGGGCGGCGCCAGAGCTTGAAGGGCCTCTGCAGAGTGAGCGGGGTCCCTCAGGCAGTGGGGTCCCTGGGCCTGGCTGCGGGAATCAGGCCAAAACGGCCGTCTGACATCCCCCGAGGGGTCCCAGTGCGAGAGGCACTCTGCAAAGTTGCTGTTGCTTGGCAGCTCCTGCGTTCAGCATCTGCCCCTTGGTGGTCAGTGCACGTCATAGCTACCAGCCAGTTGCTTAGGCTTTTATATACAGAGATTAAATTATGTTAACTGTTCTGTTCCTATGGAAATCGTTATGATTTAAGGCTGTTCACTGGCTTGTAGACCTACTGATTCTTACGAGAGTAGTAAGTCTAGGGCCAAACTGTAGCATTAGCAGCTTCTTGTATACACCCCCTCATGAGGGTTAGAATATTTTAAAGACTATCTTGGCCATTTTTGTCACTTCTTCATATGTATAAACTTTAGAATTATTTTATTAGCTGAGCCCCTCGTAGAAAAGAAGCTCCTTTCTCTTCCTATTAGAATTCAGTGGCTTCTCTCAGTACTTACGTGGGACAAGCGTGCCAAGTGCTGAAGACGCAAAGTGAGCAATGCAGGTGATCAGCCAGTTCTCCCCCAGATGGTCATGATTTTGAACATAGTATGTTTGCCGTCCTCTCTCTTAAACGCTGTCTTTCTGTTTCATCAGTTGTGTTTTTGTCTTTAATCTTATTCAAAATGTATAATTACTCAAAATGTATAATTCTATGAAATATTCACCCAATATTTCTTTTATTTTATATTATTTTATCACCTGATAAGGACTGTATATTTGCATTCAAGTTGTGCGGTCAGATTGGTAGCAGTTTCAGAGCAGATGGGGACAAATGGATTTAGAAATTACCTTCTCACACGCTGCGTTTGTCCCTTGAGCTTCACCGGTGACTGCCCTCAGGGGCGGCTCGTCATGGAGGTGCGCTCTGTCCTGTTGGTAAAGGCACGCCAGGGTGGTAGATGCCGTCAGGCCCAGACCGGGGAGAGACTAGAGCTGCCAGACTGGTCCTTTGTCAGACTGTTCGCGGTGCCCACGGGCACGGGGCCTGGGGAGCATGCCTGCTGTCTGCCTCACTTACCCCAGAGGTCAGCTCTCTCTCTCCTCGCCTGCTTTCCGTGTGGTTTCCTCCGTTGCATGAATGCCCGACCTCCTGAGCTCCCCAAGGACAGAGCCCACCCTGACGTCCGGCCGCAGGCGGGCGGGAGGCCCCGCTCCTCTCCCGCCTGGGTGCTGCATGGCCGCTCTCCAAGGGCCGCTGAGCAGAGCCTGGGCATGGCATCCGACTTCGCTGGGCTGATGCGATCCCTCCTGCCGCTGTGGAATGGCTTTGTCTGAGTTCTGGCTGATGGTGTCTGTGCCGCCAGGAGGGAGAGCCGTGGTGGGTGCTCGCTGGTGCCCCCAGGAGGGCAGGGCAGTGAGCGGGCAGGAGAAGCACAGGCCCCGCCGGCTCGCCGAGCGGCTCAGCCACGGCCCAGCGCTGGCGTCCATGGCTGCCGCCTCCCTTTCAGCTGGAGACTCGGCGCCTGCTAGGGGGCTGCTGCGCCTTTTCCCCTGGGCCTCCCGGTGGACTGTGCTGACGGAGCGGGCGCAGTGCCCGCTGACCACGCCACCCTCCGCGTGGATATCAGCGCCCCAGGCCGTGACCTGAGGAGCGGAGGGAGCAAGTCTATTCTCTCGGCTCACCCACCTCCTGCCTCTTCACCGTCTGCCCTGCGGGGACTCCGCCATTTGTGACATGATTCCCATACGAAGTTGTCCCTGCGGAGCAGGCTGGGCCTTGAGGTGGTGTTAAGGCCTGAGCACATCCCGTGTTTGTGGGGAAATACCGGGGAGCAGCCCAGACCCCCGCAGCAGGGACAGAGCCACGGGCCTGGGCTCACAGGGCAGACACACACAACACACGGTGCTTCAGAGACTCCGGACACCCGGAGGCTGAAAAAACACAAGCACAGGCTCCCCTTGCCTGACCCCACCACATTCTCCGAGTTCGAGGACACGGCCCAGCAGTGCCCGCCTGCCCTCGGGCGGCCAGTTCCCCGGCTCTCGGGGCAGGTGAACTGGTTAAAACCCTGACAACAGGCAGGTAGATGGAGGCCGGCACAGCATTGACTCTCCGGGGGAGCGGGCGCAGGGCAAGCCCCGGCCGGTCAGGCCTTTCTGTGGACGTGGGTGGTGGATGCGGCTGTGAAATGTGCCAGGGCGCCTTCCAGCAGGGAGGCCGGGTGCCGTCCTGCTGCTCCATGGCCAACGGTCTGCAGGACACAGAGGCCGTCCTGAGGGCCGCCTCACTAGGGGTTGCAGGGTAAGCAATGGGAGATGTATTAGCTAGAACGTTCTTCGAATTCACCTCTAGAACGTACTTTGAATTCACCTGAGAATATTCCCCTGTGCATTTATTTTCTTCTTCTTAAATGTACTTTCCCGCTAAGACAGAATCCCAGTGTTGGAGGGCTCTGCGTAATGGAATTAGTCACCAGCCGGTCCCTCGTAACGGAATTAGTCACCAGCCGGTCCCTCCTGCTGCGTGAGCACAGTGGTGTTTTCGGACATGTGACCTCTAGGCTGTCACACCAAGTTCACGGGCACCTGGGCCGGTTTCCCGGATTAGCCTGCGGACATGACTGAGTATCTGGCCACTACGGGAGAGGGAATGGCGCACAGAGCTCCCTCAGTGCGGGCGGGGCCCTCCCACCAGAGTTGGGAACCCCCCTCCCCCCTGACGTCCAGGGCCCAGTCGGGCCGTCTCTGGTCCCGTGGCCCCTGCCACGCCGCTCACCGTGTGCTGTGTGATTCCAGGGAATACTACATCACCATGGTGAAGTGGGCCACCAACACCAAGGTCGCCGTGAACTGGCTGAGCCGGGCGCAGAACGTGTCCATCCTCACCCTCTGCGACGCCACCACAGGCGTCTGCACCAAGGTACACGTGGGCAGGGACCGCGCCTCAGCAGGCCACCGGGGGCCCTTTGGGCTCCATTGCTGCAGGCAAACCGCTCAGCTGCTTATTGTCAAGGTGGCTGCCTGCATCCAAGTCTCTGCATCAGTGCCACCTGGTGGGTGGCTGCAGTACTGCCGACACCCAGGCGTGCTCTTTCAGTGTCTGCAGCTGATGCACTTCCTTTGGCCTTGAATTTTCATTTCCCACCTGCAGAGGGACACGGCTCGCAAAGCCACTCTGTTGGGGCTCGGGAGCCGCTTCAGCAGCTCTCGCTGCACTGCCTAAGTGAGGCGCGGGGTCTGTGCTGAGACTGAGTCCCTCCCTACCCTCTCCTCCCCCTCTCCCCCCCGCCAGGCCGGGTTACCTGGGTTGGCACATCACTGAGAGCAGATCCAGGTTATTCTGATGGGCTTGCTGAGGGGAAGGAAGGAAGGAAGGAAGGAAGGAAGGGAGGGAGGGAAGGAGGGAGGGAGGGAAGGAGGGAAGGAGGGAGGGAGAGAGGAAGGGATGAGAACACCCAGCCAGGAAGCTGGGATTTCTCCTAATTCTACCTGTGCCCCCGGGAGTGTCCACAACCGAAGCTCCATGGCCACCAGCAGCCCTGGGCACCCGGAGGCTGGGCCAGCACCAGGGCCGCTCACGGTTTGGGGATGTGTTTGGCCTGCGGTATTATCACCCCACGCATTCTGTAGCCTACGTCCCATTTACTCTTTAAGCCCTCTTAGTGTTTCCTTGCAAGGGCTGTCCTCAGAGCTGATGTGTCCCATGCACGGCTGGGTGCAGGCACAAATTCCTAAAGCAGGCAGCATGTGCCGAGGCAGGGGTGACCGTCTAACGGGGACATGCCTGGTTAGGGGTGAGCACCGAGCGGTAAGTGTCCCCTCTTCCAAAGGACTCCTACCTGTATGGAGTTGTCCTCAGAGCTGAGAGAGTGACATTTCCTTTTTGGGGACACTTAGTTTTGGCTCTGAGCCACACTATGAGACCGCCTCACCCAAGCGTGGCCTGGTCCTGAGCCGTGGCCTGGTCCTGAGCCGTGGCCTGGTCCTGAGCATGGCCTGGTCCTGAGCATGGCCTGGTCCTGAGTATGGCCTGGTCCTGAGCCGTGGCCTAGTCCTGAGCCATGGCCGGGTCCTGAGCTGTGGCCTAGTCCTGAGTATGGCCTGGTCCTGAGCCATGGCTTGGTCCTGAGCCGTGGCCTGGTCCTGAGCCATGGCCTGGTCCTGAGCATGGCCTGGTCCTGAGCCGTGGCCTGGTCCTGAGCCGTGGCCTGGTCCTGAGCCGTGGCCTGGTCCCAGGCGTGGCCTCATTTGGTGTGGCCCGGCGCTGTCTTGCTGAGGCAGCCCCGGCACAGGGGAAGCAAACTGCTTCGCTCTGCGGTCTGGACGTTGCAGTCGGCCCGAGGCCTTTCTCTGATGCTCTCATTTCGTTTCAGAAACACGAGGATGAAAGTGAAGCCTGGCTCCACAGACAGGTAACTACCCCACGAGTGAGTCCCGCCATAACCCCAGGGGAGCCCCAAGCGGACGCTAGACGTGCGTGGCCTGGGGAGTGCGGCTGCCTGCCCGCTGCTCCCTCCGTGGCCCTCGCTCTCCTGGAACGGGCTCTGAGGAGGATGCTCGAGAGTCGCTGCTCTTGGCAGCCTACAGTGTTTGGTGAGACGGAAGGTCTCAGGGACAGGATGCCCTTTGGGTGAATTAAAAATGGTGGATCCACAGTTTCCCAGAAGAAAATGAAACATGGGCCATAGTTCTGTTTTCTCCACGTGGTTCCGTGGTCTCACTTGTAGCGGATGCCGCTGGGGTTCAGCACCAGCCTCCTGGGGACGAACGCCAACCACCCCCTCCACCCCCCCCCCCCCGGCTTCCCCGCCCCTGACCCAGACAGGAGTGCCCTCCGAGGGCTCGGGCACTGGAGATCACGGAGGTCAGGGAGGCCCAGGTACTCACTCCATAACAAACATAGCCTATATAATAAAAGGCTGATCTGCTACTCGACCAAACAGCGGACGACCAGTCCCTAGGATGCCCACTGACCACCAGGGAGGACATGCTCATGCAGGAGCTGCCCCTGGTGGTCAGTGTGCTCCAGCGGAGGGGGGAGCGCCGCCCAGCCAGAAGCGGGCTCACGGCCAGCGAGCGCAGTGGCAGGGGTGGGAGCCTGTCCCGCCTGGCAGCAGCGCCTAGGCTGTTCCGCGGACGGCTTAGGCCCGCCCCCCTTGGGTGTCGTCAGTGGGACATCCCCCAAGGGCTCCCGGACGGCAGGGGGGACCACCCCCCTCCAGTGCATGAATTTTGTGCACCAGGCCTCTAGTGTGTGTGTGTGTGTGTGTGTGTGTGTGAGTGTGTGTGTGTGTGTGTGTATTAAACTTACACAAAAAAGAAAACCCGAAACATTAGTATATTCTGCTTTATTTTCTCCTTTCACACCTGGCGTTAGGAAGGACAGGGAAGCGCTGTGGGGGTTACTTCCCTCTTACCCTGCCGAGCGGCAGGAAGACTGGAAATTCTGGGGGAAGCTCACGCCAGATCCCAGTCTGAAATGTGGTCCAGGAGCTCCTTTGTCATGTGTGGGAAGGGGGGGAGGCTGGGCAGCATCCCTGCCCACATGGTTCCACACACATTCCCGCAGCGCCCACTCACGCCCTCCTTTGTCTGTGGACCGGCAATCCCCAGCTTCCCATCCATTGTCCCGGCTGGTGCCTCAGACACCACACTGTTGCTTTTAAATGTGTCCAAGTCTGTTCCCCGCCATCGTTTCCAAAAGCGAATGGCCACGATGGCCACAGTAGTTTTCCTATGAACAAGTTTGAGTGCCGAGTCCACGACTGGAACAAATGCAGCACGAGAGAGAGGGGAGCCTGATATCGCCATGGCGCTGGCTGGTCTGGGCTGGAGCTGGGCTGGGGCTGGGACTGGGGCTGGGCTGGGGCTGGGTCTAGGCTGGGGCTGGGCTGGGCTGGGTTGGGGCTGGGGCTGGGGCTGGGCTGGGCTGGGCTGGGGCTGGGGCTGGAGTGGGGCTGGGGCTGGGGCTGGGGCTGGGGCTGGGGCTGGGGCTGGGGCTGGGGGCTGGGGACTGGGGCTGGGGCTGGGGGTTGGGGGCTGGGGCTAGGCTGGGGCTGGGGTGGGGGTGGGGCTGGGGCTGGCCTAGGGCTGGGGCTGGGCTGGGGCTGGGGCTGGGGCTGGGGCTGGGCTGGGGCTGGGTCTGGGGCTGGGCTGGGCTGGGGCTGGGGCTGGGGGCTGGGGCTGGGGCTGGGGCTGGGGTGGGGGTGGGGCTGGGGCTGGGGCTGGGCTGGGGCTGGGGGCTGGGGCTGGGGCTGGGGGCTGGGGGCTGGGGCTGGGCTGGGGCTGGGGCTGGGGCTGGTCTGGGCTGGGTCTGGGGCTGGGCTGGGGCTGGGGTGGGGGTGGGGGTGGGGCTGGGCTGGGGTGGGGCTGGGGTGGGGGTGGGGCTGGGCTGGGGCTGGGGCTGGGCTGGGGCTGGGGCTGGGGCTGGGGTGGGGCTGGGGCTGGAGCTGGGTCTGGGGCTGGGCTGGGGCTGGGGCTGGGGTGGGGGTGGGGCTGGGGCGGGGCTGGGGTGGGGCTGGAGCTGGGCTGGGCTGGGGCTGGTATAAGCCCTTGACTGCCACCTGGACCACCGTGTGAGCAGAGACCACAGTAACATCATGGCATTTCCCCTCCATCAACCAATGCCAGGAGAGAAAGGAAGGCCAGGAAACCACTGTCTGTCCGGTTGTGTGTCCAGCTACTATTTATGCGTCGGGGGCACGTGCGGGCGCTGCGGGTTTCAGGGACGTCGGGCCCCTCGGCTAGCGCGGCCTGTGACCACCCCCTGGCTCTGCTCTGGTGGGCTTTGGGTGGTTCCGGTTCCGTGAGCATCGTGCTGAGCAGGAGAGAGCAGCCAGGCATGAGGACCTGTGGCCCACGCCGGTGCCATGGCCAGAACAGGGGGTTTGCAGGAACAGAAAAAGGCTCAGGATTGTCTGGGAGGCTGTGAAGGGCTGGGCCCGTACTGTGTGGCGGCTTTGGTGTGGGGACGGGAGCGCTTTGGGACTAGAACGAACAGCGCTGTGAGGCACTAAATGCTGCCTGGTTACCTTTCCTGCCTCCCGCACGCCCCCTAGTGGGAACCAAGCCCACAACCCGGGCATGTGCCCTGACTGACCAGAACCGAACCAGCGACCTCCTGGAACATGGACGACAACGCCCAGCCAACTGAGCCACACCGGCCGGCCACTCGGTTCCCTTTTCTGTTTTATTTTGTGAATTTCATCTCAGCTTTTTAAAAGATGAGCCAGCTGGAGCCTCAGCTCCAGGACGTCCCAGCAGAGGGCGGTGAGAGCAGCGGTGCCCTCAGAGGGGCCGGGGTCACCGGAGAGCTTAGGTGTGACCCGGTGCAGCGTGGGGACCAGCCCCGTGGCTGCAGTCTGGGTCCGAACAGGAGGAGGCGAGGGCGACGTACCGAGCACCTGCGCTCTGCTACCGTTGGCAGCGAGCTGTGGGCCCAGTCCGAGGTCCCCCCGCTCCCCATCCCAGCACCCCCACGGGCGGAGCACCCCACGGCAGGTGACCTTCCCAGAGGCCAGGGAGCTGCCCCTCCACTCACCCATCCTCAGCTCCGCACTCAGCACTCAGCCTGTGGTACAGACTCTCCGCTGGGCTGCTCACCCAGTGGGAGACAGCCCAGCACCCAGCAGGCAGCCTGGACGTGACCTGAGAAGCCAGAGCTTCCCACCCAGATCGCACCAGCACTCGGGAAGGAGCGTGAGGTGTAACCAGCTTTTATGGTGTGAACGTGAAAGCACACGTTGAGCAAACCGTGAGACTTTATCCAGGCGGGGGCGTCTCCATCCCACCGGGCTAGGCAGCAGGCACCTCCATTCGGCTGGGCCAGGAGCAGGCACCTCCATCCGGCCGGGCCACGTTGGGGCACCTCCATCTGGCCGGGCCAGTCAGGCACCTCCATCCCACCGGGCCAGGCAGGCATCTCCATCCGGCCGGGCCAGTCAGGCACCTCCATCCGGCCAGGCCAGGCAGCAGGCACCTCCATCCGGCCGGGCCAGGCGGGGGCACCTCCATCCAGCCGGGCCAGGAGCGGGCACCTCCATCCGGCCGGGCCAGGTGGGGGCACCTCCATCCAGCCGGGCCAGGAGCGGGCACCTCCATCCGGCCGGGCCAGGCGGGCACCTCCATCCGGCCGGGCCAGGTGGGGGCACCTCCATCCGGCCTGGTCAGGAGCGGGCACTTCCATCCGGCCAGGCCAGTCAGGCACCTCCATCTGGCCGGGCCAGTCAGGCACCTCCATCCGGCCAGGCCAGGCGGGCACCTCCATCCGGCCAGGCCAGGCAGCGGGCACCTCCATCCGGCCGGGCCAGGCAGGCACCTCCATCCGGCTGGGCCAGGCCGGGGGCACCTCCATCCGGCCGGGCCAGGCAGCAGGCACCTCCATCCGGCCGGGCTGGGCCAGGCAGGGGGCACCTCCATCTGGGCGTCAGAGCAGAGACACAGGGGCCTGGGAGGCAGTGTTCCCTCTGAGCAAGCCGGCCCCTCACACAGCTCCAGGTCAGTGAACAGATCAGTGCCAACCACGCATCCTGACCTCCCTTCCAGAGGCAGCTGACGATGATGCGCATCCCCACGGCCTAGAAGGCAAGTGAGAAACGCCTGCGGCTGGACCTGCCATCTGTCTGCGACCAGGGAGGCTGCAGAGCACCAGCCATCACAAAGGCGTTCTCACACACACACACACACACACACACACACACACACACACACCTGCCCGCTGGCCCAGGCACAGGGACATCTAAGGAGAGGACTGGAGTCTGGCATCTCGTGGCAACCTCCCAGACACCGGGTCTGCTCAGTTAACTGTCTGCTAGATACCCGTTGCCAGGGCAACAAGGTGAGCTAGGGCACCTCTCATCCATTGGACCCTCGCCTCCTCGCCTGTCCTCCCATCTCCCTCTGAGGTAGTGCTCCCATGGAGCTTCCCTGAGCCAACAAGCAGAGGCAAATGTGTGCTCCATCCCATGGCGGAGACCGCCACCCCCTCCCTTCTGTGGGAATATTCCGGAGGAAGTGGCAGCCCCTCTCCCCCGCACTCACCCCATCACCGCTGTCCGTGACCTTCAGAGCGCCCGGAGGCACACTCCCCAGCAGCCTGCCCCAGGCCATCGCCTTCGACCACAGCCCGTCCTGGAGGCCCGTCTCTGACCCTCTTTCTTCACCGGGGTCTTGGTTTTGCGATTTCACGTTTGGCCAAGACGCGTGGAGCTGAACCGTGGGAAGGACTGGCAGAGAGGCCACCAGCACCTCCCGCAGGCTCAGCGGGAACAGGGCGCTCTGCACAGATCTGCTCTGAACAGGGCCAGCCGGGCATCACGCGTGGAACTCCGTGACCCAGGGATGCTCCCCAAGCCCAGGGGTCAGAGCCGGGGTGAAAGTCGTTTCCCTGGAAATAAGCCTCAGGGGGGCGCCACGGCCCTCCCCGCCCGCCATGGAATGTCCCGTGATCCACATATGATGGCATCCCCTGATCGACGCCTTCTCAGAGTACAAACAGCACTTCGGCCCAGAATTAATTCTTCGTTCCTCTTATCCCCAGTTCCTCTTATCCTCTCATCCCTGCGAGCGTGCCCATCCTTCCTGTGTTATCCTGCACGCCACTCAGACTGTGTGTTTGAACCACACTGTCACCGTAGCCGGGAGCAGAGCCTCGGCGCATTGAGCTGGTGCTCCGGGGAACGGGGGTCACGGCCTGTTTTATAAGTTACCGTCGAAGGGGAACATGAAATCCACTGGCCATAGATAGGGGAGCTGGGAGAGAGCAAAGCGGGGACCTCCGGGACAGGGTGAAGGGAAACGATGGACACACCCTCTTTCTCAGGTGGGTGCGGGCTAGTTAGCACTGAACAGCTGGCCTTAGCTTGGTAACAGTCGCCGTGAGGACTGTCCCGGTGCCAATGGTGTGCCCCGCGGGGTTGGAATAAAGGCCAGTTACCCAGACACCTCACAGATGTGTTGTTTTAGAGGCAGAAAGGCAATGGGCTCAGGAAGATCCAAGTTGAACTTTGTCAGGGAAAATCCTGGCCTACGCCATGACTGCCCACTTAGCAGTTAAAGTTTAATTTTTAGACCTTCCTTTGTGGTGACTGTAGGCCTCCGGGTTTGCACAACCACCATGCAGGCCTCCCCTGAACCTGTCAGGACAGCAGGTGGTCCCTCCGTCCACACTCGGCAGCACCGGCACTGCTGGGGTTTCCGGCCGGCACTCGGCAAACAGAGTCCATGCGAAAAGCCCAATTGCCTGCCAGTCTTCTCACTTGTAAATGCCACGCTTCCACCTCTAAATGGAAAAATAAATGTTTGCAGGTTAAAGGTTTCATTTCCTAGCAAAGGTTCCTGGAGATTAAATGTCATTTTAATCACATGTTAGCTTATTTCTCTGGGCACCCGGATTTGCACGGGTTTGTTCGAGGCAGGGAGCTGAGCCTGCCCGCCAGCTGGGGCCACGCCCGGTTCACGCTCATCCCCGCGCGAGGGGGACTCCTTGGGTCAGAAAATGTGCGTGACGTCCAGCTGGTTGGTGTTCGTTTGGAGACTTTGCAACTGGAGCTCCCGAGGGCTGAGATGGTGTTATACCAAAAGCCCTTTTGCCCATCAGGTGACAGCCACCCACAGGGGCGGGTGGGGGCTGAGCAGTGCTGCTAGTTTTTGGGGACAGGGTGGAGATCTGGCAGCTGGCTGTGAATCTAGCCTGGAATTCCCTCCCAGGACAACTGAGAATGTCCCTGTCCCTGCTTTTGTTTCTCACCAACTTCCCTCCATTAGAAGCCATACTGCAGCACAGCGAGCACGTGGTGGTGGTTTCCTCCCACAACTTTCTAGAACGGGTACTAGGATGGACACAGTGTTCCTGGGGCAGGCGCGGTGCTTCCAGGATGGACAGTGCTCCTGGAATGAACCCAGTGCTCCCGGGATGGACACGGTGCTTCCTGGGCGGGCGCGGTGCTCCCGGGATGAACCCGGTGCTCCCGGGGTGGGTGCGGTGCTCCCAGGATGAACCCGGTGCTCCCAGGGCCAGCGTTGTGCTCCTGGGATGAACCCAGTGCTCCCGGGGCGGGGGCGGTGCTCCCAGGGCAGGCGTGGTGCTCCTGGGATGAACCCAGTGCTCCCGGGGCCAGCGCGGTGCTCCTGGGATGAACCCGGTGCTCCTGGGGTGGGCGCAGTGCTCCCGGGGTGGGCGCGGTGCTCCCGGGATGAACCCGGTGCTCCCGGGGTGGGCGCGGTGCTCCCGGGATGAACCCGGTGCTCCCGGGGTGGGCACGGTGCTCCGGAGGCGGGTACAATGTGTCCTTGTGTGCTATTTCTTGTTTCTTGGTCAGTTATTCCGTGTAAACTGGATTTGATAAAATTAAAAAATAGAAAACAGCAGGGAGGAAATAGGGTTCGTTTTCAGGCAGAATCAGGTGTGGGGGTGCTCTAAGTTCCTTAGGAGAGGACATTGAC
This sequence comes from Pipistrellus nathusii, assembly GCA_963693515.1. Lineage (NCBI taxonomy): Eukaryota > Metazoa > Chordata > Mammalia > Chiroptera > Vespertilionidae > Pipistrellus > Pipistrellus nathusii. The sequence continues at coordinate 2,197,389 of OY882868.1, read as the reverse complement.
GGCCCCAGAGGAATTCTGCAAAATGCCCCGGTTCCAGGCCGGATAAGGCGGACCCACGGCCCGGGCGGCTGAGAGTGGCCCCGGCCCCCGCTGTGTGTGGGCGCGTCCCCTCTGACCCCGTATCCGGCCGTGGGAGGAACAGCAGGCCGCACGCGTCCGTGCACATGGACTGGGGATGGCAGCAAGGCCCTCCACGTGCCGGCCAGGGCCCGGCTCGGCCTCGGGGACAAGAGCCGTGGCCGGCACTCACGGGGTCGCTGTTACCACAGAATGAGGAGCCGCTGTTCTCCAGGGACGGACGGAAGCTCTTCTTCGTCAGAGCCATCCCGCAGGGCGGGCAGGGCAAGTTCTACCACATCACCGTGTCCTCCTCCCAGGCAAGTCCCGCTCCCTTCCTTCTCTGCCTCCTTCTCCCCTCCCTCCTTCCTCCTCCCTCCCTCCACCTCCCTCCTCCCTTTCTCCTTCCTTCCCTCCCTTCCTCCTCCCTCTCTCCCTCCTCCCTCCTCCATTCCTTCCCTCCTTTCTTCCCTCCTCTATCTCCACCTTTCCCACCCACTTGCCCATGTTTCTCTCTCCCCTCTCCATCCCCCAGTAATGGCGCCAGTTGGATTTGCCAGAGTTAAATAGTACCAGCAGCACAGGGAGCTCTGATTCTTCTCTTGCAACGGGACGCGCCGGGTGGGAGGGCGCAGTGGGGGCACCGTGGTCAGCACCACAGCAGGATGCATGGACACCCGAGGGGAGGGTGTGGGCGGGTGGCCACTCCGAGGAGAGACAGGTGTGGGGACACCCCGCTCCTGGCACCTGAGGGGCCGGGACCCGGACAGAAGTGGGTGGGGCCGCGCCCTCCTCATGGCCGGTCTGTGCAGCCCAACAGCAGCAGCGACAACATCCACTCCATCACGTCGGGGGACTGGGACGTGACCAAGATCCTGGCCTACGACGAGAAGCGGAACAAGATGTAAGTGTGCGTGGCGCCCTGGGCGGGGGTGGGGGTGGGGCCGGGATGGCCTTCCTCCAGGGGTCTCGCACCTGCCCGGGGGTCCCACACCTGCCCGGGGGTCCCGCACCTGCCCGGGGGTCCCACACCTGCCCAGGAGTCCCACACCTGCCCAGGGGTCCCACACCTGCCCGGGGGTACGCACCTGCCTGGGGGTCCCACGCCTGCCCGGGGTACCCACCTGCCCGGGGGTCCCTGCTCCTGCCCGGGGGTCCCTGCTCCTGCCTGGGGGTATGCACCTGCCCATAGGCTCTGGTGTGGGGGCCAGGGTGGCGGTCATGTGCCCCTGGGTTTGGATGTGGAATCTCTTTACAGGATATAACCTCCCGCAGGGCCAGGGCCCAGGCAGAACCCGGGCAGGTGCGTACCCCCGGCAGGTGCATACACCCGGGCAGGTGCGGGATCCCCGGGCAGGTGTGGGACCCCCGGGCAGGTACAGGACCCCGGGCAGGTCTGGGACCCCCGGGCAGGCCTGGGACCCCTGGGCAGCTGTGAGACCCCCAGGCAGGTGCATACCCCCGGGCAGGTCTGGGACCGCCAGGCAGGTCTGGGACCCCCGAGCAGGTGTGGGACCCCGGGCATGTCTGGGACCTCTGGGCAGGTGTGGGACCCCTGGGCAGGTGCATACCCCAGGCAGGTCTGGGACCCCCGGGCAGGTCTGGGACCCCCGGGCAGGTCTGGGACCCCCGGGCAGGTGCGGGACCCCCGGGCAGGTGCGGGACCTCCCGTCAGCAGAGGCTCAGTCCCACCGGAAACGTAGCTGGGCCCAGTGCTGCTGTAGCCATAGAATGGGGGTTCCTGAGCAGAGTCTGCACGGGGCGGGGGGTTGGCTGTGGGGCCACAGCTGCCCTGGAGCCACTAACTCCTGTCACCTGCCTCCACAGCTACTTCCTCAGCACCGAGGACCTGCCCCGGAGACGCCACCTCTACAGGTATGGGCCCTCACCCCTACAGGTATGGGAGCCTCACCCCTACAGGTATGGGGCCTCACCCCTACAGGTATAGGGCCTCACCCCTACAGGTATGGGGCCTCACCCCTACAGGTATAGGGCCTCACCCCTACAGGTATGGGGCCTCACCCCTACAGGTATGGGGCCTCACCCCTACAGGTATAGGGCCTCACCCCTACAGGTATGGGGGGCCTCACCCCTACAGGTATGGGGCCCTCACCCCTACAGATATGGGGCCCTCACCTCTACAGGTATGGGCCCTCACCCCTACAGGTATGGGGGGCCCTCACCCCTACAGGTATGGGGGGCCTCACCCCTACAGGTATGGGGGGCCCTCACCCCTACAGGTATGGAGGGCCCTCACCCCTACAGGTATGGGGGGCCTCACCCCTACAGGTATGGGGGGCCCTCACCCCTACATGTATGGGGGGCCCTCACCCCTACAGGTATGGGGACCTCACCTCTACATGTATGGGGACCTCACCCCTACAGGTATGGGGGGCCCTCACCCCTACAGGTATGGGGGGCCTCACCCCTACAGGTATGGGCCCTCACCCCTACAGGTATGGGGGGCCCTCACCTCTACAGGTATGGGGCCCTCACCCCTACAGGTATGGGGGCCTCACCCCTACAGGTATGGGGGGACCTCACCCCTACAGGTATGGGGGGCCCTCACCCCTACAGGTATGGGGACCCTCACCCCTACAGGTATGGGGCCCTCACCTCTACAGGTATGGGGGGCCCTCACCTCTACAGGTATGGGGGGCCCTCACCCCTACAGGTATGGGGGCCCTCACCCCTACAGGTATGGGAGCCTCACCTCTACAGGTATGGGGGGCCCTCACCCCTACAGGTATGGGGGCCCTCACCCCTACAGGTATGGGGCCCTCACCTCTACAGGTATGGGGGCCCTCACCCCTACAGGTATGGGGGGCCCTCACCCCTACAGGTATGGGGGGCCTCACCCCTACAGGTATGGGGGGCCCTCACCCCTACAGGTATGGGGCCCTCACCTCTACATGTATGGGGACCTCACCCCTACAGGTATGGGGGGCCCTCACCCCTACAGGTATGGGGGGCCTCACCCCTACAGGTATGGGGCCTCACCCCTACAGGTATGGGGGGCCCTCACCCCTACAGGTATGGGCCTCACCCCTACAGGTATGGGGCCTCACCCCTACAGGTATGGGGGACCCTCACCCCTACAGGTATGGGGGGCCCTCACCCCTACATGTATGGGGGGCCCTCACCCCTACAGGTATGGGGACCTCACCTCTACATGTATGGGGACCTCACCCCTACAGGTATGGGGGGCCCTCACCCCTAAAGGTATGGGGGGCCTCACCCCTACAGGTATGGGGCCTCACCCCTACAGGTATAGGGCCTCACCCCTACAGGTATGGGGGGCCTCACCCCTACAGGTATGGGGCCCTCACCCCTACAGGTATGGGGCCCTCACCTCTACAGGTATGGGCCCTCACCCCTACAGGTATGGGGGGCCCTCACCTCTACAGGTATGGGGCCCTCACCCCTACAGGTATGGGGGCCTCACCCCTACAGGTATGGGGGGACCTCACCCCTACAGGTATGGGGCCCTCACCCCTACAGGTATGGGGGGCCCTCACCCCTACAGGTATGGGGACCCTCACCCCTACAGGTATGGGGCCCTCACCTCTACAGGTATGGGGGGCCCTCACCTCTACAGGTATGGGGGGCCCTCACCCCTACAGGTATGGGGGCCATCACCCCTACAGGTATGGGAGCCTCACCTCTACAGGTATGGGGGGCCCTCACCCCTACAGGTATGGGGGCCCTCACCCCTACAGGTATGGGGCCCTCACCTCTACAGGTATGGGGGCCCTCACCCCTACAGGTATGGGGGGCCCTCACCCCTACAGGTATGGGGGGCCTCACCCCTACAGGTATGGGGGGCCCTCACCCCTACAGGTATGGGGCCCTCACCTCTACATGTATGGGGACCTCACCCCTACAGGTATGGGGGGCCCTCACCCCTACAGGTATGGGGGGCCCTCACCCCTACAGGTATGGGCCTCACCCCTACAGGTATGGGGGCCTCACCCCTACAGGTATGGGCCTCACCCCTACAGGTATGGGGCCTCACCCCTACAGGTATGGGGGCCCTCACCCCTACAGGTATGGGGCCTCACCTTTACAGGTATGGGGGCCTCCAGGCAGGGCCCTCTGGGGGGAATCAGGAGACATGCTCAGCCACCCAATGGGACGCTTTGCTATATTTCCGCTTTTGTCCAGTTGAGTCCCCTCTGTCCCTTCTCCCCATGAGACCTGGGGGCCTCGGGGCGGGGCCCTGGACAGGCTCTCGGATCGGAGACCACAGGAGGTCAGGGAGGCCACATGACCAGACGCTGCACTGGCCTTGCCGGGGGTCGGGCCTGCGTGAGGGACCGGGACACGCCACAGAGCACGTGCCGCAGCCGGCCGGGACCGGGAGGGCAGGGCTGCAGGGCTCCTGTGCGGTGGGAGATGCAGCTCTGACAGCTTCTCTCCTGGGCTCACTCCGCCTCCCCCTCCAGCGCCAGCACAGTGGGCAACTTCAACCGGCAGTGCCTGTCCTGCGACCTGGTGGGCAACTGCACCTACTTCAGCGCATCCTTCAGCCACAGCGCCGACTTCTTCCTGCTCACGTGCGAAGGTGGGTCCCCCCTCCCGCCCTCTGCCCTCCGCCCCTGGTCCAGGCCCCTGTGTCCCTGCCCCTGTGTCCGGCCCCTGTGTCCCCGCCCCTGTGTCCCTGCCCCTGTGTCCCGGCCCCTTTGTCCTGTCCCCTGTGTCCCCACCCCTGTGTCCCAGCCTCTGTGTCCCCACCCCTGTGTCCCCGCCCCTCTGCCCTCCGCCCCTGGTCCAGGCCCCTGTGTCCTGGCCCCCGTGTCTGAGCCCCTGTGTCCCAGCCCCTGTGACCCCGCCCCTGGTCCAGGCCCCTGTGTCCCGGCCCCCGTGTCTGAGCCCCTATGTCCGGCCTCTGTGTCCCTGCCCCTGTGTCCCGGCCTCTGTGTCCCTGCCCCTGTGTCTCCGCCCCTGTGTCCGGGCCCCTTTGTCCTGTCCCCTGTGTCCCGGCCCCTGTGTCCCCGCCTCTGTGTCCCCACCCCTGTGTCCCCGCCCCTGGACGGGCCCCTGTGTCCCGGCCCCCATGTCCCCACCCCTGTGTCCCCGCATCTGTGTCCCAGCCTGTGGTCCGGGCCTCTGTGTCCCGGCCCCCATGTCCCCACCCCTGTGTCCCGGCCCCTGTGTCCCCGCCCCTGTGTCCCAGCCCCTGGTCCGGGCCTCTGTGTCCCGGCCCCCATGTCCCCACCCCTGTGTCCCGGCCCCCGTGTCCCCGCCCCTGTGTCCCCGCATCTGTGTCCCAGCCTGTGGTCCAGGCCCCTTTGTCCCCACCCCTGTGTCCTGGCCCCTGTGTCCAGTCCCTGTGTCCCCGCCCCTGTGTCCCCGCCCCTGGTCTGGGCCCCTGTGTCTGGCCCCTGTGTCTGGCCCCTGTGTCCCCGCCCCTGTGTCCCAGCCCCTGGTCCGGGCCCCGTGTCCCGGCCCCCATGTCCCCGCCCCTGTGTCCCAGCCCCTGTGTCTCCGCCCCTGTGTCCTCGCCCCTTTGTCCTGTCCCCTGTGTCCCCGCCCCTGTGTCCTCGTCCCTGTGTCCCGGCCCCTGTGTCCCTGCCCCTGTGTCCCAGCCCCCGGTGCCGTGGGCGGGGAGGTGGGCAAAGGAGCTTATCCCTCTGGGGCCGGAGCGATGGAGCTGCAGCTCAGTCTGGCATCACAGGGATAGTTCACACTGATAGGTCCTCAGCGGGCATAGCCGTGCTGTCAGTTCTGCCTGCATCGTTCATAAAAAGTAAATGTGCTGTGAGCACTGGGCTAGGTCTGCATGCCGGGCCTGGGAGGTGACCTGAAGGAGTGAAATCAGAGAAAAGTCTCGGGGGAATGAATATTCCCTGTGCCCCCATTCACGGGTCATTCACCCCGAACTTCAGAAAGAACAGCAATTTCCTGAAAGACATGAGCGAGGCCTGGTTAGGCTCTCGCCCCAGCGTGCCAGGGCTCAGCTGGTGAGACTGTCGCCCCAGCGTGCCAGGGCTGTGGCTGAGCACCCAGCGGGCACTCAGAGGCATGCACATCAATAAGCGGACAGCACATCAATGACTCTCTCAAAACCCGTCAACAAAAAGGTTTAAAAGACGTAAACCCACGCCTGGCTGGTGGTTGGGTGGCTGAGCATCATCCATGCACCAAACGTTTCAGATTCAGTCCCGGTTGGAATGCGTACAGGAGGCAACCAATCCATAGTTCCCTCTCACTTCAGTGTTCTCCCGTCTTCCTCTCTCTCTAAAAATCAACAAATACATTCTTGTCTGAGGAGTGGAAAAAGAAGACATAACCTCACAAAGAGAACAAGAGGGATGGGGTGCCCCTGCATTTCAGATGTCTGATACAGAGACTCAGCCTGATTCACAGACCGCGTCCTCCACCCTCGCTGCAAATGGCAGCAATGCAATGGCGGGGCTTAAAGAAAGCGCGTGCCTGACTGCTTCTCTGACTGCAAAGAGCTCCCAGGCCCGCCACCGCCGCCATAGGCAGGGGAGTCAGCAGTCAGTGTGGAAGGGAGCCCGTGGCCAGTGGAGCCGGCCCGGCGAGCTCGGTGCCCGGCGTGCAGGGACTTGCCTAACGCGCCATCCTCCCCTGAAACCGGGGCGAGACGGCAGCGTCTCCCAGGCCGCGGTGAGGGCTCACCAGGCCCCGACACCGGCGCCGAGCAGCTGGCGACGCACGGGGACAGAGCGGTCGGGGCGACCTGGTCAGTGAGCCCGTCTCCGCCCGCCAGCAGACTCCGCGCCCACCGGCTGCGGCTGAGGCGCCGCCTCTGTGGTCCCCTCCGCTCCTCCTGCATCGGGCTTCCAACGGGACTGGCACCCCTGCTTCTCCCGGGCGGTGCGGGAGCCCGGGGCTCTGCTTACCCCGCAGGGTAGAATGTTCCAGAAGTGACCAGTCACAGAACACCCAACCAGCCGTGGCCGGCGTGACAATGAGGTGCCCAGGAGGTCAGGCTCGTGCCCGGGGCTCTGAGGCACTTCCTCCGGAGTTAGAGAGTCAGGACAACACCCGCTCCTGTCCATCTCCCCTTGCCTTTCCCCTCGGAGGCCCGGCCCCAGCCTCCGCCACCGCCTCCTGGGGGCCGGAGCCGGCGCTGCGCTGAGGTTACTGGTCCTCCTGGAGCTCCGGCACTGGAGCAATGGGGTGGCAGGCCAGAGGGGGCGCTGCGGCAGCCTGGGGGTGAAGGGTTCTGAGGCCCAGCTTGTGGTGAGAGGATGGACCATTCGGGGAGGCAGGGGGGCAGGGGCAGGTGGTGGACCACTGGCCACGCTGGGCCTGGTGCGAGAGCCAGAGCCCGCCTCTTCCTGAGCTCCGGGCGCTGGGCCCATGGACGGAGCGCCCAGGCCCCTCTGCCCCAGATGCACCCCGGGCACTCCCCATAGTGCTGTCACGTGACCGTTTCCCAGAGTGCCCCAGGGCCAGGGAGGGGAGACTCGGGGACTCGGGCCCTCTGGTTCCCGGGGCCCCAAAGCCAGCGCAGGGCTGTCCGGCAGGGCTGTCTGACGGAGAAATGAGCCTCTGGACACAAAGGGGGCTTTGTCAGTGATGGGGACAGTGACCCTCAGAGATGTTCTTTATGGGGTCACATGGCTGACAGGCACAGGCCATTCCGCTGCCACCCTGGCCTCCCCACCCCTGGCCCCCCACCCCTGGCCCCTGCCCCTGGCCCCCTGGCCCTGGCCCCTGCCCCTGGCCCCCCACCCAGGCCCGATTCTCCTTTGTTCTCACATCAACTAACAGTGTTTCTGTTTCTCTCCTGGCTTCTCTTCTCCTGAGGCAGGTCCTGGTGTCCCCATGGTGACTGTGCACAACACCACAGACAGGAAAAGTAAGTCCTTCCCTTTCCTCACGTCTCCCCGCGGGGCCGGGGGAGGGGAGCAGCCGTCTCCCCACATAAACCACGCGGTGTCCTATTCGGAGCCAGAGATGGCGGGCCCTCACTGCTCCCAATGCCCCCCAACACCGGGATCACTAAGTGTGCTGGGAAGGCTGGGAGGCCTCACACCACCCCTCACCCCACCCCACCCCTCACCCCTCACCCCACACCACCCCATCACCCCTCACCCCACACCACCCCTCACCCCACCCCACCCCTCACCCCTCACCCCACACCACCCCATCACCCCTCACCCCACACCACCCCTCACCCCACCCCACCCCTCACCCCTCACCCCACACCCTACACCACACCCCACACACCCCACATCACACACCCCACTCCACCTCTCACCCCTCACCACACACCACCCCTCACCCCACACACCACCCCCTCACCCCACCCCACCCCTCACCCCTCACCCCACACTATCCCTCACCCCTCACCCCACACCACCCCTCACCCCTCACCCCACACACCACCCCCTCACCCCTCACCCCACACCCTACACCACACCCCACACACCCCACATCACACACCCCACACCACCCCTCACCCCACACACCACCCCCTCACCCCACCCCACCCCTCACCCCTCACCCCTCACCCCACACTATCCCTCACCCCTCACCCCACACTATCCCTCTCCCCTCACCCCACACCACCCCTCACCCCTCACCCCACACACCACCCCCTCACCCCACACCACCCCTCACCCCTCACTCCACACCATCCCTCACCCCTCACCCCTCACCCCACACACCACCCCCTCACCCACACCATCCCTCACCCCTCACCCCACACCACTCCCCTCACTCCACCCCACACCATCCCTCACCCCACATACCACCCCCTCACCCTTCACCCCACACCATCCCTCACCCCTCACCCCAGACCACTCCCTCACCCCACACATCTCCCTCACCCTGCACCATCCCCCTCACCCCACCCCACACCACCCCTCACCCCTCACCCCACACCCTACACCACACACCCCACATCACACACCCCACCCCACACCAACCCCCCTAACCCTCACCCACACCCCACACTACCCACTCCACACCATGCACCCACGCGTGCCAGGGCCTGGAGGCCACAGCAGGCCACGCAGTGCCTCATGCCAGCCTCTGAGCTCCCGCCTGCTCTGTCGGCCCTCGGTGAGTTCCCTGGAGGCGGTGGCACCTGGGGCTGCCCTGTCCTGGAGGGGTGTCTCCGGAGGAGGGCACGGCAGAGGGCGCTGTGGGGCTCCGAGCGCATCACCTGGCAGAGGGACCGGTGAGAATTTGCCACCCGCAGCCCTGGCGGTTCAGGGGGACGGCGCCGCCGGGCCTGGCTGCAGCCCGCGCCGAGGCCTGGGCGGACGGGAGGAAGGACGGGAGGAAGGGCAGGCGGAAAGCCAGGACGACGCCCGGGCCTCGTGAGGCTGGGAGCAGCTGGTCCTTCCGTGCCTGAGACCTGCACCAGGGGCGGCCTCTGAGCAGGAGGGGGAGGAGGGGAGGGGAGCGGAGGGAGGAGAGGCGGGAGGGAGGGCTGGGCGGTGCACACCTGCCGCAGGGTGAGGGGCTGTGGGCCCCGTGGCCGGAGCCACCTCGGGGCTGAGGCGGACAGAAAGCTGCAGCCTCTCCCAGGCCGGTGCCGGGCCGTCGGAGCTGCCAGGCTCTCAGGGGCTGAGGCCGTGGTGTGTCCTTCACTGTTTTGTTTTGTTTTTAGGTTTTATTCATTTCAGAGCGGGAGGGAGAGGGAGGGAGAGGGAGAGAGAAACATCCATGATGAGAGGACGTCGTGGACTGGCTGCCTCCTGCACGCCCCCCACTAGGGACGGAACCCATAACCTGGGTCTGCGCCCCGACGGGAATCGAACTGCGACCTCCTGGCTCCTAGCTCGATGCGCAGCCGCTGCGCCAACCGGCCGGCTGTGCTTTACGTGTTAATCAGTTCACCCCCATGGCTGTCGCACCCATTTTCCAGCCAAGAACACTGAGGCGGAGGCTCTGGGCACGCAGCCACAGAGGGGTGGCGTCGGGAGCCCAGGGCAGAGCCTGCCCCTTCTCCCTGGGGTTCAGCGGCCAGCGGGGCCTCCCTGAGCTGGCCGAGCCCCCGCCCCTCCCCGCCCTCAGATGCCTCCTCCCAGCGCCAGCCCACAGGCCGGCCCGGGCACGGCCTCGCCCCCACCCCACCCCCTGTCTGAGGAGCCCGCTGCCAGGACGGAGGCTCCGCTCTGGATGGACTCTGTCTGCCTCCGCGTCCAGGCCGGCGGGAAGCTGAGGGCAGGGACTGCGCCTCCCACAGCCCCTCTGCTGGCCATTCAGCCCGAGCGGCTGCCACGCCCCGTGGGCCTGGCGTCACACACGGGATCATGCGTGTGGTCCTAACCACAGCGTCCCCCAGGCCGCGTCTCCACGACTCACCGCCAGCACAGGGCCCGGAGCCCGGACCTCCCCCCCCTTACCCCTCGGGACGGGGCGCGGCCTCACGTGGTGGCCACCTGAGTGAGGTGCTCACACCACAGCCCACAGGGCCAGGCAAACACTACGTGTCCCCAAGCCGCGCCGAGCCCTCCCCTGTGTCGGACAGGACGGGTGAGCACAGCAGGCGCATGAGGAAGCCACCAAACAGCCGCCGACCTGGGCTCGGGAGAGGCCCACACAGAGGCGACCCTGCACACTCGGAGTGACCTCTGCACCACACTGACACCCACACCAGGCACACACACTGGGCACATGTACACACACACCAGCCACATGTATACACACACCGGGCACACACCGGGCACATGTACACACACACCGGGCACATATACACACACACACCGGTACAAATGGGGCACCTGTGCACACACACCAGCACATGTACACATACACCAGGCACACACTGGGCATATGTACACACACACCGGGCACACACCAGGCATACACCGGGCACATGTACACACACACCGGGCACACGCCAGGCACATGTGCACACATACCAGGCACACACCGGGCACATGTACACACACACCGGGCACATATACACACCAGGTACAAATGGGGCACCTGTGCACACACACCAGCACATGTACACACACACCAGGCACACACTGGGCACATGTACACACAAACCGGGCACACACCGGGCACACACCGGGCACATATACACACCAGGTACAAATGGGGCACCTGTGCACACACACCAGCACATGTACACACACACCAGGCACACACTGGGCACATGTACACACAAACCGGGCACACACCGGGCACACACCGGGCACATATACACACACACCGGGTACAAATGGAGCACCTGTGCACACACACCGGGTACATGTACGCATACACCAGGCACACACTGGGCACATGTACACCCACACCGGGCATACACCGGGCACATCTATACACACACCGGGCACATATACACACACACCGGGCACATATACACACACACCAGGCACACACTGGGCACATGTACACACACACTGGGCACATACCGGACACATGTACACACACACCGGGCACATGTACACACACACCGGGCACACACCGGGCATATGTACACACACACTGGGCACATGTACACACACACCGGGCACACACCAGGCACATACACGCACACACGGGGCACCTGTGCACATACACCGGGCACACACTGGCACCTGTACATACACACCGGCACATGTACACATACTGGGCACCTGCACATTGGGCACCTGCGCACACACACCAGGCACATGTACACACACCTGCACCTATACACACACCGAGCACACATGAGGCACATGTATACACACACTGGGTATACACATTGGGCACACACTGTGGGCACATGTACACACACACACCCTGGGCACATACACACACTGGCACCTGCACACACAGTCCTGCTCCGTCTTCATGCTGAAATGCGGGAGCCGAGGAGGCTGCCCTCCTCCCTGCCCGTCAGTTGCTGTTGGCTTTCAGATGATTCCAGCCACTAATTTCCCCAAATTCAGCCTCGTATCGTTTCTCAGTGCCCGAACCAACGAGGTCTGGAAAAGCCTGGGGCCCACCACATCTGCCGCTGGCACCGCTGGGCACAACCAGGGAAGCAACCTGGGGAGCAGTCTTTGTTCCTCTGCATCTGATAGCAGCTAATTCCCCCAAATGTCAGCGGCAGCTCACTTTTAATTAAGGAGCGGCCACTCGCTCGCCGCAGACTGGAGGTGCCCCGGCCCCCAGTCAAAGCGGAGTCCTCCGGGGCACATGCCAATCTTCCTCATTTCCTCCGCCGAGCCCGGCCTCTGTGAATGCAATTACGGGGACAAATAGCACGGCTTAGCTCCCTCCCGGAGGGACACCGGCTCTCTGCTGATAAAGCCAGCTGTGTGGGCAGCCATTAAACGAGGAATCTGATATTTAACTAAATTTAATAGCCTGCTGCCGCGGTGCCTTTCCGGGAAGGTGGGATTTCAGGGCAGGAAAAGCCACGCCAACGCAGGCCATGCATCCACACTATCAGCCCGCGGTGCTCCCCACGCCACGGCTCCGGGAACGGTGCTCCCCCCACCCACAGCCCGGGGCGGCAGACGTGGTTTGGTGGCAGGTCAGGGTTCACATGAACTCCAGGCCAGCTGGAGGGTGGCCTTTCTCCTCCAGGGTCGGCGTTGGAGAGGTGGGAGGTCAGCAAATTCACATGCACACGAGCAGAGAGAAGCGCGCAGTCTGAAGCTGGGGCAGTTCTATCCAAGCCTCTGTTGTTGTTAGTCCTCATGAGGGGTGTTTTCCCACTGATCTGTGGAGAGAGTGGAAGGGAGGGGAGAGACATCGAGGTGAGAGAGACACATCCATTGGTTGCCTCCCACCTGGGCCCTGACCAGAGCCGAGATCGAGCCTGCAACCGGGGTAGATGCCATTGGCCAGAATTGAACCTGGGACCCTTCAAACCACGGGCTGATGCTCTACCCACTGAGCCAGAATGGCCAGGGCCTCTTTCATTTGGAAATGTGGCGCCCACATCAGCGGGGCCACCGGCCACTTCCCCGAAGGGACGGCATCTCCGTTGCTGTAGAGATGTTGTGCCTGTGTCCCTGCTAACCCACTCATTGCCCTGAGTTCCCATTTCTCTCGTGTGATGGCACCCAGGTCCCTTTGTTGTCACACCTGGTCCACGTCAGGCAGAGAGGTCAGGACCGCAGGGCTGGGGAGGCTGAGGCTTCGGGTGCCTTTGAAGACCCAGAGTGCCCCTTGTTCCTTCTTGTTATTAATCCTCACCTGAGGATACTTTTCTCATTGATTTTTTTTTTTTAAGAGAGAGCAGAAAGGAGATGAGTGGGGGGGGGGGGAGAGAGAGAAAGAGAGAGAGAGAGAGGGAGAGAGAGAGAGAGAGAAGATGGAGAGGGAGAGAAACATCTATGTGAGAGAGACACATTGGTTGGTTGCCTCCTACAATGCCCCAACCAGAGCAGTGATTGAACCTACAATCCAGGTACGTGCCCTTGACCAGGAATCAAACCTGTGACTCTTGAGTGAGTGGACAAACACTCTGACCACTGAGCACCACCGGCCATGGCAGTGCCTATTCACTGTAACACAGTGTGTGCTGTTAATCTTTAAGACGTTCGTGAAGGTTTCAATGTGATTTGATGAGCCCAACATAGAGTCCCTTAAAGATAAAATTCCTTTCATAATGAACCATAGACTGCCCCCATGGAGGCTGGATGTGAGAAAAAAGAGGAAGTTGGACCTTTTTTGTTACCTGTCAGATGGTGAAATAAGGTGAAAAAGCCCTTTCAGTGGGAGAGTAATGAAGTGGGTGGGTGAGGGGCATTCTTCACCCCAGAAGCAGGCACTGGGGGCATCTGTGTGCTGTACAGCCTAGGAGACAGCCTCCGCGCAGCCAGGGGAGAGGGAGGGTAAGGGTGAGGGCGAGGGCGAGGGTCAGGCTGACACCTGACATGCTTATTCATGCTGAGGCCCCAAAGTCCGATAACCTTATGATTAAGGTAAGAAATATGATTCAAGTTATCCTAGAAAATGCAATAAAGGTCGCATCCCTGTTCTCCTTTCCTCCCTGGGACACTGTGGCCTCTATATTTGCAGAACCATTTGTACTAACACACACCAAACCAGCAGTCTGGAAGTCAAACATCCCGAAACTGAGCGTGTAAGAGGCGCCCACACAGCAGGGAGAGCTTCCATCTGCCCAAGTGCCTGTCTGTCCCGTCAGCGGGCATTGAGTGTCTCGTGTTGTGGGCCTTGGGATAGAATTGTATGGACTGCCTCCAGGACTGGTGTCAGACTCAGCGTGCGGTGCACAGGAAAACCTGTGGCTTCAGTAAATGTTGGCTGAATCTGACTGTATTCTCCCTTCTCTCTTTCAGAAATGTTTGACCTGGAAACAAATGAGCACGTACGGAAGGCTATAAGTGACCGGCAGATGCCCAAAGTGGAATACAAGGAAATCAAGATGGAAGATTACAGTAAGGGCTGCGTCTTTCCCTTTAAAAGGAAAAGCAACATCTGCTCTAAAGCGGCCCCCTAGGCTCCCATGCCCTGTTCCCTGCTGAGATGGATTCTACATAGAGAGACACTCGGTAGTGCAGGGCATTCTGGTACAGAGAGGCCATTTGGTACGGCTCTGTACCCCAGGGCAATATGTTAAAGGAAGTCTAGCCCACCCACATGGATGACATCCATGACTGGTTCAAACTTCCATACAGAACCTGGAGGCCATTCAGATCCAAACTCATGAGAACCCTCAAGTTAACTAGATACGTGCTTTTGTGCTGTTCTTTTATAAGGAAGAAACAAAAAGGTAAAAGAACAGCACAAAAGCATGTATCTAGAAACATCGACCAGCTGCCTCTTGCACACTCCCCACTGGGGATGTGCCCGCAACCAAGGTATATGCCCTTGACCAGAATCAAGCCCGGGACCCTTCAGTCCGCAGGCCAATGCTCTATCCACTGAGCCAAACCGGTCCCGGCAGCTAGACCATTTTAGATTGCTAGTGATGCTGGATACGTGGGTGGATGGATGGATGGATGGATGGATGATGGAAGATGGATAGATGATGGATTGATAAAGATGGATGGATGAATAGGTGATGGAGGATGGATGAATAGGTGATGGAGGATGGATGGATGGATGATGGATTGAGAGGGATGAATGGATGGATGGATGGATGGATGGTGGATGGATGGATGAATAATGTATTGAAAGAAATGGATGGATGAATGGCTGATGGAGAATGGATGGATGGATAGATGATAAATTGATAAAGATGGATGAATGATGGATGGAAGGATGATGGAGGATTGATTGATGGATGGATGATGGTTGGGTTAACAGATAATGAATGAATGGATGATGGACGGATGGATATATAATGAATGGATGGATGATGGATGGATGGATGGATAAATGGATGGATAAATGGATGGATGAATAGGAGGATGGATAAATACACAAGCAAGCAACTCCCACATGTTTGTCCTGACCCCACCCCCAAACCTTCCATGTGTAGCTGCAGACCTCAGGACAGGCCCCCTCACCTGCAGAATCCAGTACAAAATGTACATGCGAGCATTTCACTCATAGTTTATGATGAGGGCAGAACATTAAGCCCACAGCAGGCCTTATGGGCCATGTGTGTCTGCATGGGTAACACGCTGGAAAGCCAGCCAGGTGGACCTCCACGGCCAGACTTCAAACTCCTGACTCACCCCTGCCCACTACTCAGCCAGTGTTTCAGAATCCCCTCACATTCCCTCATACCTGTCACTTCCTGTCGCAGCCTTTGAGGATAGATCGCATCCCTCGGTGAGATTTGCCTTCATCTCCTAAACCCAATGTCCCTTCTCCAATGCAGCCTGCACACTGCTGTCACAGGGACAGTCCCCAAGCCCCCGGCCACTAGCGGCGATGCCATCCCCTCCCCAGAGAGTGCAGAAAAGGCCTTCAGAAGCCAGCTACCAGCCTTCCCTCTCCCTGCCTGGGTTTCACTCACAGGCAAATGGAAGTGAGGATGCCCCAGATTCTGAAAGATTCCGCTCTGCAGACCTGCTATTGTGTGTTCTGTTGTATTGGTTGTATTGTGTTGTGTTAGTTGTATTATGTTGAGTTGTACTGTGTTGAGTTCCGTTGTGTTGTGCCATGTTGTGCTGTACTGTGTTGTGTTGAGTAGAATCGTGTCGTGTTGTGTCATGTGGTGTTGGGTTGTGTTGTGTTGGTTGTATTGTGTTGTGTTATGTTATATTATTGTACTGTGTTATATTGTGTTGTGTTGAGTAGAGTTGTGTTGTATTGGTTGTATTGCATTTGTGTTGAGTTGTGTTGTATTGGTTGTATTGTGTTGTGTTGAGTTGTGTTGTATTGTGTCATGCTGTGCTGTGTTGTGTCATGTTGTGTTGTGTAGAGTTGAGTTGTGTAGAGTTGAGTTGAGTTGTGTTGTGTCGTATCATACTGTGTACATGTGAATTACATGTGTGAAAGGGGAGGGATGGGCACTGCGCCCTGGGGGTGACAATATGTGTTGTGTTGGGTTGTGTTGTATTGTGTCGTGTCATGCTGTGCTGTGTTGTGTTGTATTGTGTTGTGTCATGTTGTGTTGTGTCGTGGTGTGCTGTGCTGTGCTGTGCTGTGTGGTGCGGTGTGGTGTTGTGTTGTGTTGCGTTGGTTGTGTTTGTTCATTGGAGGCTGCAGCTTTCCTCCAAGCAGAGTGCCTTCTGGAAAGACAGGAAAGCCAGCTGCCAGTCCTGGCCAGCTCGGCCTTGGGGCTTATCACTGGTGGCAGGGAGCAGCCCAGACCATGTTTTATGGATATTTCAGCGATAAAGTCAGAGCCTGCCTTTGTGCATCCCGGGGCCATTGACCCAATTTGCAAGCCATTAGCATTCAGTCAGAATCGGGAATGAGACCTGGTCAGAGGGCTCCCCAGTGGGAGGAGGGGTGTCCTAGAGAAATTCAGCTGGGAAAGCTGCTAATTCTGATTTAATTGGTAATCTGGGTTGTCGTTAAATCAGTAAACAAGTTCTGTTGGGAGGGAAGTTTGGGGGGGACGGAAGAAACTGGTGAGGAAAACCCACCCGGCACACGTCCACACTGCCAAGGACAGTTCTTGGTGGCCCTGCACCAGCCCCTCCCGTGGTGTGTGGAGGGGTCCGAGCCCACAGGAGGCACCTGCCCAGCGCCAGCCTGTGCACAGCAAGGGGGCAGAGCCCTGGTTCTGCACAGAGTCCCGGGGTCTCCGTCACCCCTCTGGCTTCCCCCGGCCTCACACCTGCCCCTCCATTCCTTCCTCCTCACTAATGGCACTTGCAGCTGCCCCAAGTCCCACCCCTCCCGGCCTGGGGCCTCTGTGAGCAGAGAGAGCCAGTCTTGCCGTGGCCCAGTTCATTCTAATGGAGACACTGAGCCTCAGAGATGTTGGGCGACTTGCCCAAGACGATACAGGGAACCCCAAGCCACCTGGTCCCTTCCCCCTGGTCACGCGGCCCTGACCCTCTGCCTGTGTTCTGTGTCTGCCAGGCCTGTCCATGCAGATCCTCAAGCCCGCGACCTTCACGGAGACCATGCACTACCCGCTGCTCCTGGTGGTGTGAGTACGCCTCTCCTCCGGCGCTCTGGGGACTGGGTGACCCCGGGAAAGGCTGAGCTCTTAACCTGAGGCCGGGAAGGAGGCGCTGTTGCAAAGTAAAAGTTTAGGTCAGCCTTCAGCCCCCGCCAGCTCCTCTCCGGTGACCCCTCGCCTCAAAGGGCCGCGGGCTCGCTGGCCCCCGCAGTGTCACAGGCAAGCAGGTCTGAGCCCGTCGGCGGCTGCTGTGGTACCATCAGGCTCAGGCAGGGTGCAGATCTGATGGCAGGTCAGGGGGCTCCGAGCCCCCGGGAGTTCTCGTAACGCAGGCACTGTCCACGCCACCCACTGGCTAGCGGTAATTTCCAGCCACAAAACTGCCATGAACCCGTGCATTTGCCAACAGAGACTTATTTCAGACACGCTGGGCTCCCAGCAGGCCCTGGTCCAGGTGCAAGAGCAGCTGGGTGAGGTCTGCCCTCTCGGAGGGCGGAGTCTGATCAGGTCCTGCCTGGGTGCCACGTGCCACATGCCACGTGCCACGTGCTGGGTGTGGCAGTGCCACTCGCTGCAGGGAAGCACTCCTCACGTCAGCACATCTCTACGCCCCCCACCCCACCCCACCCGGCCTGCCTGTGGGGAGCCAGCAGGCTCTCTTGGGAGGGTCAGCATGGGGCAGCCCTAGGGTGTCCAGGGACCACACCTCACAAGTGTCGGGGAGGCCGAGGAGCGGTCACCTGGCCCAGCTCCTTCCTGGGTCAGGGCGCTCACCCAACAGGAATGAAAGGCGGGGCCAGATGGCTGCCAGCGAGTCCCAACCTGTTCCCTGCGCCCTGACTACAGCACACACATATACATAGCATACACCACACACCACACACCACACAGACACACAGCACACACAGACACACAGCACACAGCAC